>LPNX010745699.1:40334-77303 GCA_001517045.1 Pseudotsuga menziesii
TGATGAGGTTGACGAATATCGTAACCTTTGCTACAAGGTTGATAAAGGATGACAAGCTCATAGATGGATGTGAGAAGAACTTTTGAAAAAGTTCAAAATAGAGGATCTTGGTATCCAATGATCCTAGATGGATACTACTTGTCACTTCAGTATAGAATGTTTCAGTGCCTAGAGTACAGAAGACAGAGGAAGTACGATGCTTTGCTTCAGAGGGAGTGACTACAGAATATCTTGAGGTTTGACATGGTACGACAGGATGGGAAGATTACTTATGACTCTAGGCTTTACTAAGAGTAAAGTGGATTGCAACCTTTACTACAAGTTTGAAGATGGCAACCAAGTGATGCTTCTACTATATGTAGATGATCTGTTTGTAATAGGTATGGATGGGTTGATTGTTGATACGAAGAGAAAGCTTGCTGCCGAAGTTCGAGATGAAGGGCTTGGGTATGATACACTATTTTCTAGGCATGGAGGTGTGGACAAGGGAAGTATGCAGTAGAGATCCTGAATAGGTTCAGGATGATGGACTGCATGACCACACCTATGGCATCGAATGTGAAGCTATTGAGTGATGCTTCATCAGAGACGGTTGATGCTACAATGTATTGTCAGATGATTGGGTCATTGATGTACCTGACGAACACGAGACTAGACATTTTCTTTGCTGTGAACACCTTGAGCCAGTACTTGACATATTTGAGAAGTGTTCACTTGATTGCTGCAAAGCATGTTCTGAGGTACCTGAAGGGTATAATTCATTATGGGCTCAAGTATGATGTGAATCAAAAGATTAACCTAGAGGGTTATGTTGATTCAGATTGGGTAGGCAGTGCCATCGACAGGAAGAGTACTTCAGGATGTTGCTTCAGTATGGGATCAGGTGTGATCTCTTGGTTTAGCAGGAAGCAATCCTATGTGGCACTGAGTACAGCTGAAGCAGAGTATGTCGCAGCTTGTTCTGCTAGTTGTGAGGTAGTATGGCTGCGGAAGCTACTATCTGATATATTTGATCTCCAGATGGATGCTACTTGTATACATTGTGACAACCAGAGTTGTGTGAAGTTGTTAGAGAATCCAGTGTTCCATGACAATTCGAAGCATATCGAGATCAAGTATCACTATATCAGGGATATGGTGCAGAGAGGAGTAGTGAAGCTCTAGTATGTTGCAACGGAGGAACAGAAAGCTGATGTATTGATGAAGCCATTGGCTAGGCTGAAGTTTGAGTACTTCAGGGAGAAGATTGGTGTTCTCTAGATCGAGGTTTCCTCCAAGAGAAAGTGATGAGACCCATAGCCATTCTATCATGGTGAGAGGATTGGTTCCTTCCATGGTCAGATGTAAGGGCTGAGCCAGTCTGTCATGGTGAGAGGATTTGGTTCCTTCCATGTCAGATATGAATGCTGACTACCATTCTGGGAATGGAGGCACCTGGTCAGTTACTAGGAACACTCAGTCAGGGACTAAGAGAGCCATTCTGACGAGTAGGTTAGATGTAAGGGCTGAACCATTCTGTCATGGCTAAAGGATTAGGTTCCTCCCATGTCAGATGTGAGTGTTGGCCATTCTGTCGAGTAGGACAGATGTAAGGGAAACTACCACTCTCCGAGAGAGTGGAGGCACCTGGTCAATTACTAGGTAGCTCAATCAGGGACTGGGGACCATTCTGACGAGGGTGTAGGATTCAGTTCCTATGAGGTCAGATGTGAGTGCAGAAATCTTTCATCATTATGGTGGATGTGGTTCCAGCCTAGATGAAAGTATTCCATCATTGTGGAAGATGTGGTTCCAGCCTGGGTAAAAAGAACGAAGTTCTTTCGTCATTGTGGCAGATGTGGTTCCAGCCTGGATGGATGTGCCTTTCTGATGAGTAGGTCATATGTAAGTGCTGAGCCTTTTCACAGATGTTAGTGATGTGATGTCCTACCATGCTAGTGAATGTGAGTGTTGGGCCTTTCTGATGTGATTGTAGTTTACTACATGATTAGATGTGAGTACTGGGTGTGCCTTTCTGACGAGTAGGTCAGATGTAAGTGCTAGGTGTGCCTTTCTGATGAGAAGGTCAGATGTAAGTGCTGGGTGAAGACCTACCTCGTGGCTAGGCCTACAACCAGCATTAAAAAGGGCTAGCTCTATAGAACTTCCTATGACGAGATAGTACACACATGATGATGACGAGATATGATCCAGATCGATCTATGATCCAGATCCAATTATGATGACTCCAAGAGATCCAGATCGAGTGATGATCTATATCCAGCAGTGATGATCCAAATTGAGAGATGATCCAAATACAGTGATGATGTTCCATGATGATCCAGATCTAGTGATGATGCTCCATGATGATCCAGATCCAGTGAAGATGACTTACAGATGAAGATGACTTATAGATAAAGATGACTTGAAGATGAAGATGACTTTGAATATGATGAAGACCTGACGATGACCTAAATGATATAGAGAAGAAGACTTGTGCTGATAAATTGTGTCAAGAGAATACCTTCCTATTTAAGAGGGAGTGTTGATGTAATTGTAACTTCGGAATGTATTCACTTGTATTTCTTATCTATTGTAACTCGATGATTATTCCAGGATGTATTGTAATGTATTTGAGTCATGTCATACCCCGATGTTTATTCCGGGAAGTTTCTATAATGAGAAATTCATGTCAAGTCATTGTGGGTAACCCTCCTATTGGTCAAGGGTTCAAGTCCCCATAGTTGTGGGGCCCTTGGGTTATTAGGCTATCGTAGTGAATTCAACCCTAGGTGAGTCATTGTAAGTCAGGGAAATAGTCCCCACCATTGTGTTACCCTCCTATTTGTTGGAGGAGGAAAAGTCCCCACAAGTGGTGGGGCACTAGGGTTATTAGACACTCCTAGAGATGTCGGCTCTAGTAAGTAATTGTTAAGTGAGGCCGACATGTTGGAGTGCACTTCAAGTGAACGGAAGAATATAAATAGAGAGTGAGAGCCTCTCTATTTATCACTTGCAACACATCACTCACTCACTAAAGTGTGGCATATTAGTGAGGAAGGAAATACACTGGGACTAGACAAGAAGAAGACTGCTGCTGCCGGGAGTGCATCTTACTATTTTCTGGTTTTACTGTTTTAGTGCTGATTCTATCTTTGAGGAAGTTGTGGGGTTTTCTCCTTTATGGTTTCCCTGAGGAAAACTCTTTGTGTCTCTTGTCTCTTGTGATGTGCTTATGTTTTATTGCTGTGCTTGTTATTCTCTCAGTGAAAATATCCTAAGATCATAATGCTAGCTTATATGATGAAAAAAACTAACAGTGTATATACACATTCCAAGAGAGAAGAGAAAAAAATTAGATCCTTCGGGTAAAAAGGGTATATTTGTGGGATATTCTGAAAACTCGAAGGCTTACAAAATATAGTTCCCGGGATTCAAGAAGATTGATATCAGTAGGGATGTGACATCTGACTAAGATACAACTTACAACAAATCCAGAAAGAAACCTACTAAAGAATCTAAAAAATCAGAAGCACCCAAGATTCATGACACAACCATGAATGAAGAAGCTCAAGAAGAAGATCAAGAATTTGAAGAACCACAAAGACCTGTAGATCCACCTCAGGAAAATAATCCTCACAAGAGGAAACCTGCTTGGGTATGAGAAGTTATCCAAGGTATGGAAAGATACGGGGCTCCAGAAGAGAATCACAGAGAAAGAAAGAGGGCCATATCCTGCTCCGGGTATGTAGCATTACTATGTGATTTCACTGATAAAAAACCTTCCAATTATGAAGAAGCAGCAGAACGGAAAGAATGGAAGGATGCTATGATCAAAGAGTATCAGTCGATCATGAAGAATGATGTTTGGAATGTTGTCCCAAGACCAAAAAGGAAATCAGTTGTAACTTCCAAATGGATCTACAAAATCAAGCATGCTGCAGATGGTAGTATAGAGAAATATAAGGCAAGATTTGTTGCTCGTGGTTTCTCCTATAAAGAGGGAATAGACTATGAAGAAACCTTTTCACTTGTAGCCAGATACACTTCCATCAGATCGATACTTGCTCTGGCTGTAGTGATGAAATGGAAGATACACCAAATGGATGTCAAGATTGCTTTCTTGAATGGTATAGTGGAAGAGTCAAGTGTACGTGGAGCAACCACTTGGTTTTGAGACACATGATAGAGAGTCTCATGTATGCAGATTAAAGAAAGCCCTGTATGGTTTGAAACAGGCACCCAGGACTTGGTACGGAAGAATTGATAGCTTTCTATCCAGTTTAGGATTTACTAAGAGTAAAGCAAATTCCAACTTTTACTACAAAGTTGAAGATGGCAACCCAGTGATGCTCCTAATGTATGTAGATGATCTGTTTGTAACAGGTATGGATGGGTTGATTGCTGATATGAAGAGGAAGCTTGCTACCGAGATCAAAATGAAGGACTTCGGTATGATGCATTATTTCCTAGGCATGGAGGTGTGGAAAAATGTAGATGGGATTTCCTTGGGACAAGGGAAATATACAATAGAGATCCTAAAGAGGTTTGGGATGATGGACTGCAAGGCTATGGCCACACCTATGGCATCAAAACTGAAGCTATTGATCGATGCTTCATTAGAGATGGTTGATGCTACAATGTATCATCAGATGATTGGGTCCTTGATGTACCTGACGAACAGGAGACCATATATTTTCTTTGTTGTGAACACCTTGAGCCAGTTCTTGACAGATTCAAGACATGTTCACTTGATCACTGCAAAGAAATATTCTAAGGTACCTGAGGGGTACAATTGATTATGAGCTCAAGTATGAGTGAAATTAGAAGATTAACCTAGAGGGTTATGTTGATTCAGATTGGGCAGGTAGTGCCATTGATAGGAAGAGCACTTTAGGGTGTTGCTTTAGTATGGGATCAGGTGTGATCTCTTGGTTTATCAGGAAGCAATCTTGTGTGGCACTTAGTATTGCTGAAGCACGGTATGTCGTAGCTTGTTTAGCTAGTTGTGAGGTAGTATGGTTATGGAAGCTACTATCTGATTTATTTGATCTCTAGTTGGATGCTACTTGTATACATTGTGACAACCAAAGTTGCATGAAGTTGTCAAAGAATCCAGTGTTCCATGACAAGTCAAAGCATATCGAGATCAAGTATCACTACATCAGGGATATGGTGCAGAGGGGATCAATAAAGCTCCAGTATGTTGCAATGGATGAACAGATAGCTAATGTGTTGACGAATCCATTGGCTAGGGTGAAGTTCGAGTACTTCACAGAGAAGCTTGGTGTTCTCCAAATCGATGTTTCCTCCAAGGGAAAATGATGAGACCCATAGCCATTCTGACATGGTGAGAGGATTGGTTCCTTCCATGGTCAGATGTAAGGGCTGAGCCATTATGTCATCGTGAGAGGATTGGTTCCTTCCATGACAGATATGAGTGCTGAGCCATGCTGATATGACTATAGGATTGGTTCCTACATGATCAGATATAAGAGCTATTTCTATTCTTAGAATGGAGCTACCTGGTGAGGTACCAGGAATACTTGGTCTGGGACTGAGGGCTGTTCTGATATGACTGTGAGATGTGTTCTCACATGATTAGATATGAGTGCATGGCCATTCTGATGTGACAGAGGGATGTATTCCCACTTGATCAGATGTAAGGGTTGAACCATTCTGTCATGGCTAAAGGATTAGGTTCCTTCCATGTCAGATGTGAGTGCAGACCCTTTCCACAGATAATGGTAGGTGTGTCCTATCATGCTAGTGGATGTGAGTGGTGTCCTTTCCACATATGATAGTAGGTGTGTCCTAACATGCTGGTGGATGTGAGTGCTGCTCCTTTTCACAGATGGTAGTAGGTGTTTCCTACCTTGCTGGTGATTGTAAGTGATGTGCCTTTCCAAATATGGTAGTAGGTGTGTCCTACCATGCTGGTGGATGTGAGTGTTGTGCCCTTCCATAGATGATAGTAGTTGTGTCCTATCATGTTGGTGGCTGTAAGTGATGAGCCTTTTCATAGATGATAGTAGTTGTGTCCTATCACGCTGGTGAATGTGAGTGTTGGGCCTTTCTGATGTGATTGTAGGATTGGTTCCTACATGATCAGATGTGAGTGCTAGGTGTGGCTTTCTGACGAGTAGGTCAAATGTAAGTGCTGGATGGGCCATTCTGACTTGGTGTTAGATATAAGAGCTGAAGAAGACCTACATGGAGGCTAGGCCTACAACCATCATGAAAAAGGGCTAGCTCTGTAGAACTTCCTGTGATGAGAAGAATCATGAGATAGCACCTGTGATGATCTAGTAATGATGATCCAACAGTGATGATCCAGATCAAGTGATGATCTAGATCCAGTGATGATCCAGATCCAGTGATGATCCAAATCCAGTGATGATGTCCAGTGATGATCTAGATCCAGTGATGATGATCCAGATCTAGTGATGATCCAGATCCAAAGATGAAGATTACTTGAAGATAGATATGATGAGATGATCCAGAGAAGAAGACGAGTGATGAAAATTGTGTCGAGAGAATACCTTCCTAGTTAAGAGGGAGTGTTGATGTAATTGTAACTTTGGAATGTATTCACTTGTATTTCTTATCTATTGTAACCAGATGTTTATTCCGGGATGTACTTGTGTCATGTCATGCCCCGATGTTCCTATCGGGAGGATCTATATTTTAAACAATTCATGTCAAGTTATTGTGGGTAACCCTCCTATTGTCTAAGGGTTAAATTCCTTGCAGTTTAAGGGCACTAGGGTTATTAGACTCTCCTAGAGAGGTTGGCCCTAGTAGGGTTTTAGCCATGTTAGGATTAGTATAAATAGAGAGCTGAATCTCTATTTAGAACACATCTCACACACACTCAAGTTTAGCGCATAATTGAGGAAGGAGAAGACACTGGGGCTAGATAGAAAGAAGGTTACTACTATCAGGATATCACTTACTGTTTTTGGGTTTTACTTTGGTGTTGATTCTATCTTTAAGGAAGTTGCAAGGTTTTATCCATTTATGGTTTCCCCAAGGAAAAACACTGTGTTCATTGTCTCTTGTGTTTGATTGTTGTGCTTGTTGTTCTCTTAGTTAAAGATCCTAATGTTATGCTAAGCTTAATGTTAAAAATTTGACAGTCAAGATATGTTGAGGCATAAGATATAAGAACTTATGGGAACTTGAAGATAAACAATAAAACATAGACAACAATATGCAGTTATACTTGTACCTGTATGCATTAAGGGATGAAGTAGAGAAGGTAGAACAACTCACAAATGTAGTCGCAAAGAAATACCAAAATACAACAAGATTGGTGATGTAATCACATGCGATACACATCCAAGTGTGGTGAGACTAAGAAAATAATTCAATTAAGACCCAGTATAAGCTCACTTATGAATAATTGGATGCGATCATATCATATTAGCCAGTAGAGTGGCAAGTTTAAGTGAGTGATGAGGACATTTCATATATAGGATCTGGACCACCAATGGATGTACCGAAATAACTAGAAATGTAGAACGACTCTAAGGAATAAGAACATTCAAAGGATGAATCTCTGTCCACAACTCCAACAGACTTGGAGTTGGAGAAGCAGGATGAAGAATCAAGAACAAAACATCAGTTCGAGCAAGGGGAATCAAGTAGTACCACAAGGATTTATGAGAAACATATGTAGAAGGTACTAACTACAATCATTATGATGATGAGAGAGAGTAAATAATGATGATGGTTTTATTGTACATGGTTTAGGAGAGCCTTGCAAATGGTTTTAACACCATGTGCAAGGCCTCCTAAAAAATCCATGGTTTTAGGAGGGCCTTGAAAATGGTTTTAAAACCATGTATGGGGGAGATGTTGTAATGTTCGTTCCTAACAAAATAAAAAATATTATATGTCGGCCATAAATAATATTGGATATTAATAATAAAAATATTATATGTCAACCTTAAATAAAAAGATGTGTCTTTTAGTTTGAATCAAATCAATGGTTATATAGGGCTCACCAAAGATATCTCCTTGAGTGCAATACTTAAAAATAGGTTTGCACCTTGAGATATTTGATCCCTATCGACGCTTGATAGAGCCTAGGATTTGGATCTATGCTTGTCTTATTCTTCCACTACTTCCAAGTCTATTGTTTTTGCATTGTCTGTTGTTGGGAGTGTATCAACAATTTTGGTTGTTTCAATGGTAGGTGGATTACTGTACGATTCCTTATGATGTTGTTCTGAACCTTGACACAAGAGTATTTGATGTTAGTCAATATACTCAATATTATGGTTTCTGGCTCTTTTACATTTTCAAAAACATTACTTTCAAGTTCCACAACTTTTGCATTGTCTATTGCTTCATCTGTAGTTCGAATATCTATCTCTGTCATTGCATCTCTGTCAAGCGTTATGTTGCATTATTCATGTGGCTCTTCCAATATCATTATTTGGTTTTCTTCCACTGCATCATCCTCTGTGTAGAAGGTCTCAACAAGTTTTGGTGTTGTATATATGGCATGAATTGTGTTTGCTTCATAATTGTTTCATTTAAAAAATACATATAAAACACCTTTATGTTTCTCAACATCTGTTCTTTCGTGCTCTCTTTATTTTTTAACATCCTTGCATTCAAATTCCATAATTTTTGCAACTTCTACTACTATGTTAGTAGCTAGAACATCTTCCTTACTTATTGAATTTATGGATGAAGTTATGAAAGTTTCTACTTGATGGAATTGTGTTGATGTTGATTTCTGTGTTCCATTGCAAAGTCTCTCAACAATTTATGTTACTCCATCAATATCTATAGTTGGATATGTTTCTTGATCGTGTTCCTGTATAGCTGGAGGAGAGTGTGATTGTTCCTTGTTGACACACAAACATGCTGGTTGTGTATTTTCCACATTGTTACTTTCAAGTTATGTGTCTTCAACCTTTTCTACTCCACTGATAGCTATAGAAACTTGTCAACTTCTAACCTTTTTTATTCATTGTTGTATGTGATTGGTCATGTAGTTCTTCTGAAGGTATCAATGGGTCCACTTATGAATCATTTTACTTCTTGTAACTAGTCTAAGGAGTTTCATTTGCTTCATTGATATATGAACATGTGTGTGAATCTTCATGTTCTTCTTCTAAAGTTGGAGACAATGTTTATTGTAGCTCAACATTTGTGCTTTCTTCCTTTTCTGCATTTTTGTCCATATTCCTTTCATGTTCCAAACCCTTATCCTCTCTTGCTGGAATATAGAGTAGAGAATATTGAATCTTCCTCATTCCTCACATTAGCATATGGATCTCTAATGGATTCTTCTTGTTCTCATTTGTTGTTATTGTCAAGTCTATTGTCAGCACCTCATTATTTGTTGGAAACATCCCATCAAATTTTGTTACTCGAACACTAACTAGATTTATGTATGATTCTTTTGTTTGATCAACCAATGATGGGTATGAGATTGTTTTCTATTTGTTAAGTATTTTGCTTTATTTATTTTAGATATTGAACATCCATTATATGTGTTCCATTTGCAGTGTCAAGTCTGTCAACAATTTTAGTTACTCCATTAGTCTCTAGAATTGGATCTATTTCGTGACATTGTTTATATATAGCTTGATGAGAGTGTGGTTGTTTCTTGTTAACACATAGGCCTATTGGTTCTTGTGAATTTTCCACTTTGTTACTTTGAAGTTCCATGGCTTCGCCATTTTCTAGTTCATTATGATGCAAACAAAGGTTGAATATTATTAACTGTGAGTATGGAAATGTGAGAAAGATGTACATTATATCCTAGGATTTGAGTGTTCCAAAAGCAGAGAAATTAATCATGGTAGCTTAGTTTTAAGAAATTGAGAAATTAAGATCTTTATTGTTGTTCTTTACCTAAAAATTTCTCAGACTTACTTCTTGTTGTTGGTTGAGGATAAATCAAGGATGCCACTACAAGGACGATGCCACCTTATACCTAGGACCGATCTTATTGGTGTTTGGAGGGTTGAGACATGGTTAAAGCACACCCAAACCTATCTAAAATGCTGAGAAATGTTAGGAAACAACCCAACATGGAGTGCTGCTACAAGAATTAAGCTTCTTGCTACCCAGAATTTGGAATAAATGGGTTTTACTTATGTTTCCTTCCACAAACTCACAATGTGTCAAAATTTACCCAAAGATGCCTCTTAGTGTTGTCCAAGGGCCATAACAAAGCTAATTGCTGCTAATTGAAGGCTGGAATATCCCTAGAATTTGAGATGAATAGGCCATAACTCACAAAACTACCTAGATTTAATGAATGTTTCCATTGCTGATCCATTCTACTTCAAACAAGGCCCTAGTTCAAGTTCAAACGATCCACATACTCCATGAAGCATCATCACTGGGGCATCATCATCTAGGTTGTAGCACTTAGGAAAAAATCATTGAATATCCATCACATACACTCCCTTCATGAGATTGAGACGATGTTTTTACTTAGGTTGAATTAAAAAATTGTAAGGTGACTATTAACTAGTAGCTTGGAGAATGACATAATTCAGCATTGATAATGGACTTGTCAGTATGAATTCTTAGAACTTGCTCTACATTATCCTTCAATTTAAGGATCACTTACTGTGTGAGGGGAAATTTACTTAGTGAGAGAGTGTTTCATGGAAGAGAGTCTTAATGATGGGTGATTTTATTTTGTAGCAGATTTTCATCTACTTTTGACATGTGGACAAGCATGACACATTTAATTGGAGATGCATTTCCAGGAGGGAACACTTGTTGCATGAATATAGTTGGAGTTGACGAAATTTCGTACGTGGCAATGTTCATACCCACCTTGGAACATGTAAGAAACTCTACTTGGGTTCTTTCTTGGATAAGTGCACTCAACGGAAATGGCTATGTAACAATCTAATTCTTAACAAGATTCGAAAAGAGCACCACCTAAGTGCGATATTGAGGGATTTGTGTTTGGAGTGGTTAAAGTGCTTGGCACATGTGAATTTGTGCCTTCCTAACCTTAGGTGCACAATTTGAGGAAGGGTGATATAATTAGGGGTGGAAATGGAGTTTGTTTGAAAGAAGATTATCTTGGCACATGTGGGATGCCCTACTCATATTGCTGCTTGGAGAAGTGTTCTTGAGAAAAATGGTTATGCAACCATATACTTGCCTAACACTTGGAGAGAGAAACACCTAAGTGCAATACTTAGATATTTGTGTTTGGAGTGGTTAGGGTGCTTGAAAGACATGCATTTGTGACTCCCTAACCTTAGTTGCATAGTTTGGAATGTGAAGTGTGTATTGTTCTATTACAAGCATTAGAAAATATGATTAAAGATAAATAACTTCACTTGGGTAAATATTGAATATTTTTATCGATGAGATAAGAACAATTGGAAAATGATTCATTAAAATTTTCAATTATAAAATATCACTAGGTAGTAGGGTAAGGGCTGCAACTACTTTTCAATAGGTTATCATACTTCATGTTCTACAATTAATGCTAATCAAATTGCTAGTTACATAATTTTGAGTCAATTTCCTATATCTATTCTTGTGGATAACGAGGGTAGTCATCTCTTTTTATGCTATAGTTAAATGAAAATTGTAAATACATTATATTTATTTAATAGTACTAGTGAATGTACCATGGTATAGAGTGACTTCAATCATGTGTTTTAGAGACTTGTGAGATGCTTGGAACAAAAATTGCATTAGTTTGTTTGATCGTTTTTTTATTATGGTATGTGGGATTATGCTCTATAGAAAAAATATATATATGATTACTGGTTCAATGCTCTTCTTTACGGATTTGGATATATATTGCATTGATAGTGGATGCCCTACATGATGGCTATAAAGATTTTTTCATGTGCTCTATAACATTTTTTTTTCTTGAGAGACTCTAGAACTAGGAATGTAATCAAAATCATTTTCATGATGAATGAATTTTTATTTTTAGAATCAGGAGACCTTTATGGTGCATTATTTCTAGAATTTGTTTTATAGTTTTGAGATCCTTACCATACTATTCATTCCCAAGTTGTTTCATCCTCTTTTCAATTTCACTCTAAATATCTTGGGATGACCTCTCATTCCTTTTCAACACATATAAGAAGTTATTGGATTAAAAATAATTTCTTTGATAACTCTGACAACCATCCTATTCTATCCAAGGGGCAGGTTCAATGGGACACCTTTGCATCAATATTGGTTATTGCAATTGTATCAATATGCTTAATCTAAGGAGAATTCAAAATTTGAATGCTTCTTGGTGATCCCAATGGTCTTAAAAAAAATTTCTTCAACATGATTTGATCTCTCATCACTACATGAAATTTGGATATGATGGTTCTTCCATGCATCCAATAAACTATTTTCTTTTTTTGTATTCTGCTTAGTATATTCCATAGCCTTGAAATATTGGAAACTTTTCCCCTGCCTCTAGAGAAATTCTGAAACCATATTTTTCTTCAGATTGTGATAGATATAATGCTCCAACTCTTTGATAAGTTGGGGTTGACCGTTGCATTATCCAACATATCTTCTAATCCCATCAACCTAGCAACAAAACTTGGAGAACTCTTTATTTCACTACATTGATGTTCCATTTTTATCACATATCCATTACAATGAATGTCCTTATGCATGATCTTGGGTGTGTCCATGTTGGATTAATTACTTTTCAAGTCAACAAAATTTCTTGAAATTTATATGTTGTCCAAATATAGTCTTGGAGATTCTCTAATCTTTAATGAAGAATAAGGAGGGATGTCTCTGCCATCATATGATAACCTTGGATAGTCCTTTGAAAATGAAGATCTTGATCCTTCTTTCAATTCAAAAGAAGGTGTCAGTGGATCTTTATTTTCTACAAAATTCCCTGGTACCTCTCTTAACATCACAAGTACATTTAGAGACTCATTTAAATCAACTGTAATTGTTGACTTATTAGTTGTAGCTAAGGAAGCTTGACTCATTGATTTCCTATAATTTTCATTGATATCTTATGAAGTTTGAAACCATGACATTGGATTTTTCCCCTTCCTTGATGTGGAACTGATTGATAATTGTTGTTGGTTTCTTATATCCCTTGCATCGATTTGGAGGTATTGGAGATTCCATTGGATTGAGAACATATTTGTTTCTATATTTGCTTTGATATTTCTGATTAACCTTGGTATTGAGGGATATATTTGGAGAATCCATGTTGAATGAATCCCTCGGTACATCTATGATATCAAGTGATCTTCTTCCTGTTTCCCTTGAATCAATAGATGTACTTGATAGTTATTTTTACATCATGGAAGCATCTCGTCTATTATCAATTGATTACCTCAATGAATTCCATGTGCTTGTGCTTCTACCAAGTCTGTAATCCCAGGATCTCTTTGATGATGCCTCGAGATTATTTGCTTATGTTGATTCTAGAAAAGAAGTGTTAAGTCTGACATTGGTGTCAATGTGAACACAAGAAACTTATTTCACTCTTGAGTGCATTTTTGGTAACCTGGGCATGAAAACAACCTCATATATTTTATGTTTATAATTATTTGTACACTTAGGTGAAATTTGGGCATCATTTTCTAGTCTCTTGGTATGGATAACCCTCAAAACAACCTTAAAAAAATAACAAATTCATATTTTGGAAGCTTGTACTTCTAGGCAAATTTTTAGTGGATCTGGGCATTTTTCACCATGAAAGGAGGTGTATTCAGAATTCAATACTGATTTCAATTAGGATAATCCATGTAGTGGTAAACTAATGATGGATCAATGGTATGGGCATGATTAAGGCTAAATTAGCAGTAAATAACAGATATGGGCAGTTTTCCTTGTAACAACAATCCGAAAATAGCCCTAATCTCACAAGATATTATTTATGTGTAGTGATGTGTTGATTCATTAATTCCCTACCTCTAGAGAAATTTTAAAACCATAGTTTTCTTCATATTGTGATAGATATGATACTCTAGTTCTTTGAGAAGTTAGGGTTGAATTATCCAGCATCTCTTCTAATCCCATCAAACGAGCAACAACACTTGGAGAACTCTTTCTTTCACTACATTGATGTTCCATTTATCTCAAATATCCATTAGAATTATTGTGCTTGTGCATGATATTGGGTGTCTCCATGTTGGAGTAATTACTTTTCAAATTAACAAAATTTCTTGATCTTTATATATTGTTGAAAGATAGTCTTGGAGCTTCTTTGAGCATCTTGAACTACTATATTCCTTGCTGCCATTTCAAATTTTATGAACTTCCATATTCCTTGCTTCCAAAGATGTGACAAGCCTCAAAATATTCAAAATATATGGCCTTGAACTAACCTATGACTTAGTCTGACAAGCTTCAAAATATATGACCCTAGTTTTAAGCTTCATTTTCATGATAGAGGGAATGCATGTCTCAATTTATGGAAGGTTCAAGACGTTTTTCATCTTCACAACAGAGGGAATGTTCCACAACTTATTGAACCTTATATCCATGTCTAAAATATTAGGGCAGATTTGATTCGGTGATATGTGGATACATTCCATAGGGTACATGTATCTGATAACACAACATTTTGCATGAATCCCTTTTGGTATTCCAAGTCCATAAGGAACATAAAATATTTATTTCTAATTATTTACATCATTCATTTCAGGATGTAAGCTAGTTAATTCCAATACAAAGGGATTACCTCCAGGATCAATTTCACCAAAATAAATATTACTCCTTTAAAAGGCCATGTATAGTATCAACTTGTCACTTTGTTTCTACTTTTTCATGGAACCAAATCCAATCCTTAAACCTGTAATCATTTTATTTTAGTATGAATATTATATTCCTTACTCCATTATCAAAACAAAAACATTAAAAGGAAGGATTTGGAGAATCCTTCTTTCTTGGTCTGCATCTACATTAGTGAAGAATATATTTGGTTCATTGGAATTTACCTCCTTAACCGTTCTTATGTAGTGCAATTATAGAATTTCCTAATATTTGTATTCCTCCCTAACACAACCCAAACGAATTATGATAATATAATCTACAAATAAAAAGTGAGACAGAGATATAAATTTGATTTTTTTGTCTTTTTGTACCGCTATTCTCTCTTGCAATCTATTACTTGAAATCTTTTACTATCCTGCTTAAGTAATCAGTGACCATTAAGAAAAGAAGAACATTTGACATAGGGAAGACCCTCTAGTATGGTTTCTTCTTACTTTTTTATTCTATGGTTTCTTAATATTGTTTGGATATGTGATATCATGGGATGAGGAATGGTAGTACTTTAAAGTGAAAAGTAATGTTTTCCAATTTTGAATTTAATGTCATTGAAAAAGAGAAGTGAAAGATGCAATGATTGATTTCCATTTATACGACATATAGTGTTGCAAAGTAAATTTTTTCAAAGCTACCTGGATCATGAAAAAGGTTATAATGTTGAATTATTGTTTATATTTAAGTAGGTTTTTATGGTGGTATTGTGAGAATTGAACCAATATGGCGATACTATTTTCATTATGCAACAATGGATACATATCGATAAACTACATGTATCTCTTTAGAGTTTGAGTATTAACATCACTTTTCTTGGCATGCATGTGAAATGTTATATATATTTTCAAGCACTACCTTACATATTCATAACATGGATGGACAAGTCAACATTCATTGATGTGTGAAGTTCTTGTAGTTGTGAATACTAGTTACTTGGTGGAAGAATATAGATTAAAAGGAAAGAGAGACAAATAGAAAGTTGCCTTGCTTGTTACCATCCAAAACCAAGAATGTTTTTAACACACCTATATTGCATCATTTTCCATACCTTCTCATTCCTATTCCACCTCACAACTACAACATAGATGTTTGAAAACAACACATAAGGAGCATAATTTTGGGGGTTTAGCTCCAAAATATATTCTTCCACAAGTTCTCCTAGATCTAGGTTGTTAGGTAGTCTACATGTATAAATAAACCACATCGACACCTTAGTAGTAGGAATCATTTTCATGATGTTGATAAAATATTATGCCTCCTAAGAAGTCCCACCATGATAAAGAAGGTAAACCATGCAACCATAGTGATACATTGTAGGTATTACTTGATAGGTTTTGTTGATTCAATAAAAGTATTATTGGCACTCATCTACTATACCTACATGGAATCATTTTCTTTTCTTTTTTTAAGATGACTGTTACATCCTTTTAATAGCCACACAGTTTGAAGAATTACATTTTCAATTCAAACCTGGGGTATCCATGGAAGAGTTCCCACTTTATTTTGTTGTTTTTGTAGATAACAGTGAACAGGAAGCCCCCTTTTTACTAAAACCTCCCCCTTCATGTGACCATGAAATTCTAAAATAACATGTTGAAGATGACAATTGACTGTAGCACTGCTTTTATGCTTAGAGAGTGGTATACAGTCACAAAGAATGAGAAAACTACTAAGGAAAAACTCAACACGTAATTTGTTATTGTTCTTTAGTACTGATATTACTGCTTTATTTCTTGCACATTGATCGTTACTGTTTATGGAAATTGGTAAATCACCTCACTGACCAAATTTAACACAGTGACCATTGGATGATTGGAATGTTAAAGTTGAAAGAGATGAAAATTATGTTTTAATTTTTTTTATAGTAGTACAATTTTAAATATATCATTGCTTTAGTTCCATCTCATGCATGAAAGTATAATTTTTTTTTATTTTTCTTTATATCAAACCCGAATGGTGAACCTAACCAAAAATTTACCAATTAGATCCTGGAAAACCATAGTAAGAGGTACAGATTGGAAAAGAGTAATAGTTTTCAAAGATCATAAAATGACATTCAACCCTTAGGTTTGTAGGTAATAGACAAGGCCTAAGATTCATGTGATTATTAAAGTTTGAAAGAATGTGTTTCTTGAATACATCAGTAAATTGTTTATCTTTCTTTCCCACTCTTCTTTCAGTAATAAGCTTATGATAATCCAAGTCCTCACACTTGGGAGCTTGACTTGGAGTTCTTTTCCTTAGGTTAGATGGGTATTGACTCAGATGGTTTAGATGGTGTGTTAAGTTCTTAACAAGAATCCGCAATCTTGTTCAACCTGGATTTCTTAGTTGGCAAACTTATTAGAGTTTGAAGGAAATATAAGAAACTCATTCAACTATCGAGATGTTAAATGATGAAACTTGTTTTTATGTTTATGTGCAAAGAAAAATGATTTAGCAGATATAAAGGAGCCAATATCAACTCTTAGTAATGCAACACACTATAGGGTATTTCTATCAAGTTACCAACTTGTTGCAAACATTGACCAACACAGTATTGGAGATGAAGGTACCACAAGATGGCGCAATGCAAAGAGCAGCCGAGGTTGAGATTGCAAAGAAAGTATGGCTCGTATAGATACTTCCATGGGAAATTGCAACTAGGGATGAGGATGTAGATGCAAAAATGAGAAGATACGACTCGGTTGCTATGGACCTCAACAAAATTTCGATGCATATGTTGCAACAAATCCAACGCGAAGCAAGTAAGGATATTAGGGGCTGGGAGGAAACCGTACATGATCAGCTAGTCCAGTCATGGCAAGAGGAAGAGATCATAGTAGTAGAACTATAGCGACTAAAGACAAAAAAAGAGGTCGTGATAGAAGAAAGTACAAAGTAATTTGATGACACACAATGACTAGAAAAATCAGTCGAGTTGGCATGTGAAGAAATAACAAGATCACTTGGGATATGTTTATTGAGCCAAAAGTGTTGCGACTAGGGCACACCACAGTGGAGCTAAGGAAGAAGAAGGAAGAGTTGTGGGTCAGAGTAGTACCAAGCACACCACTGGAGAAATTAGAATACCGAATGAGTACAATAGAAGATGAAAAAAAGGAAACTTTTTTGAGTTTCAAATATAGTGTTTCCAACTTAAAGAAGCACTCCATATGCAATGGAACACCTATCTCCCCCCCAAAAAATACATAGAAATAATAAAATATCGAAATCCTTTAATGCATGTAACTACACTAGAAAGATCTCGATCAAGAATGGGATTGGTTCTTCATAAGCACTTTGATATCATGTTTGACAAAACATGGTATTTATACACAGGTCGAACATCTTAAACAAACAATCACACAAATAATCACAAATCAACACATCAATGTTTTACATGCTTGAAACCCTCAAAGAGGGAAACTATTCACGGTCATAGCCAAATAAATACTTGAGGAAACATATTAATGAAAAAGGAAAAAGTATATACATATGAGTTTCTGATAATCGATCACTAAGCAAACGACCCTCTGTGCTCTTTAAATAGAGACCCTCTATGCTCTTTAAATAGAGATCATGTACCAATTGAGTGTTAAGCCACATATCAATAGTTGTTAAGATTGATGTGAAGTGACAATAGTATCTAAATATTTTTATTTTCTCATGCAATGACTTGTAAAAGATTATTTTTATTTCTATAGATATGATATGACATTAGGATTGCAGTGGTAGGGAAATGGACATTTTTTATGGTTAAGTCCCCATAGGTCACTTGTTTAATTCCTTCATGTTAGTAAAATTTAATTCATACATGTCACATGTTAGTTTTTATTAGATATTATTATCTTAATTAGGATATTTTTGTAAAAGAATAAAAAGTGCATTAATATGAATAAGATATAATAGATACAGATGACACAAATATTTTTATGTGGGAAACTATAAAGGAGAAAACCCTCCAAAATTTCTCTGAATAGTACAATCACAAAGAATGTGTCATAAGATGATCAAACCAAGTAAAAAGAAGTATTCAATAACTATTTATCTCTCCTCCCTTCTATCTCTCTCTTGTGCGAACTTGAGTGAGGTGAGTTGTGTATAAATGAGGCCGAGCTCCTTCCTATTTATACCCTTCAAGTGCCTAAAATTTTACGTAATTGGGGATGAATTGTTTCCCTTACAGGGCTAACTTCTCCTATAGAGACTCCAAATACACATTACATGATGTCACAATGGGGACTATTTCCACGAATTACAACAAAGGTTGTACCTCAATGTCTAGAAACAATAAATACATCCCACAAGGAGTTAAACACATCTCCAATGGGGGTATAACAATATAAAATGTAATTTACATCAGAATATCATCCGAAGTTACAAGTACATCAATACTCCCTCTTAACTAGGAAGGTATTCTCTCTCTTCCACAACCATCAACACATCTTATCATGTCTTCATCATGCATTTATCATCATAGAGACATAGAGCCATCATCATAGCTTATACCATCATCTTCTTATTATCAATCATCGAATGGTACTATTTGTCACTAGAAGTTTCTATAGAGGCAACCCCTTTTTTTCATGTTGGGTGTAGGCCTAGTCCTCATGTAGGTATTCATCACATCTTTAGCAAGCCATCACATAGGAAATTTTGAGGACCTTATTTACATTTCCACGATAATAACCTACATATCTTACCTTTATTTTGTCGTATCTAGATCACCTCTTTTGTCCTGCATAAAAAAAATAAAGCATACAGAGCATCCATGGTCAACCTACATTCTACCAATAAAGGAGAGACTCCTAGGTGAACCTCACGTACTTCATGACTTTATCATATCAAAATGTAAAAACACACATATTTAGGTATATATGTAAGGACTGATTACAATCAAACAACCTACTACATCATGACTTTTAAGTTCTAGGTCAACCTCAAGGACTTACTACATCTTAACAACCTGCGTCCAACAGATTTTCCATTGTAATAACCTTCAGGGCATATTACATATAAGTAACCTGCGTACCATTCTAGAAATAATTTTATACTTAGAAAACCCATAGGATGAAATATGTTCGAGTAACCCGCATACCACGCCAGGGCTCATATTTACACTTGAATAACCTGTCTCAAGATTGATTATGTCCAAGGATAACCTGCAATCTTCATCAATATTGATTACATCCAAGGAAAACCTACATGACTGATTACATCCGAGCATCTTGCTTCACCGGGATTTTTCTCGCTTGGACAACCTGTCTCATTTCCCATGTGAGATATTATGCATCCTCTATTTCTAGCATAAAAACATATCAGGAATTATTACATCCATGGATAATGTGCGAGATTATCCAGGACTTATTACATCCATGTAAAAACTATAGGACTGATTACGTCTAATCAACCTACGACCTTCACCAGTATTTTATGCTAACACAACGTGTCTCTCTAGCTATGCTAGAACACATCAATCCCTCTTTTTAGGGGTTGCATTTTGGATCACACCAAGTCTTTCTCTGAAGTACTCAAACTTCACTCTAGATAGAGGCTTGGTAAACAAATCGACTATATGCTCGTTCGTTTCCACATACCAGAGCTTCACTGCTCCTTTTTTTACCATATCCCTGATATAGTGGAACTTGATCTCAGTGTGCTTCAAATTTTCATGGAAAATAGGTTTTTTTTATAGCTTCATGCAAATATAATTGTTGGAGAAGATACAACTCACATCCAAATAGAGATCAAATAAGTCAAACAATATATTTCATAGCCACACTGCCTTGCAACTAGACTAGCAAGCGACAACATACTCTGCCTTAGATGTACTCAACACCATGCATGACTACTTCCTACTAAACCAGGAGATCATGTCAGATCCCAAACTGAAGAAACAATTTGAAGTGCTCTTCCTATCACTAGCTCTACCTTAACCATGTAGGTTAAAATCAACATAACCTTGTAGGTTAATCTTCTGATTCGCATCATACTTGAGCCCATAATATACTGTACCTTTTAGGTACCCACATACATGATTTGTAGCTATCAGGTGAACATGTCTTAGATCCTTTAGGAACTGGCTTAGGGTGTTCACTACAAATCATATGTCTCTCCTTGTACTCATTAGGTACATCAATGACCTAATCATCTAACAATACATCGTGGCATCAATCGACTCAGATGAAGCATCACTCAGAAGCTTCAAGTTAGATTCCATAGGTGTGGCTAAATCCTTGCAATCCAAGATAAATAAATCTCTTTAGAATTTCCACTACATACTTTCCTTGATCAAGGAAGATCCCATATGCACTCTGTCACACCTCCATGCCTAATAGGTAGTACATCATACCTAGGTATTTCATCTCGAACTCTATAGAAAGTCTTCTCCTTGCATCTTTAATGAGTTCCTCTTCTCCTGTTAGGAACAGGTCATCGACATATAGTGGGACCATAACTATTCTTCCCTCTTCAGCCTTGATAAAGGTTGGAATCTACTTTACTCTTGGTAAATACTAGGCTCATCATGAAGCTATTGATCCTTCCATACCATGTCCTTAATGCATGTTTCAATCCATACAATGCCTTCTTAAATTTGCACACATGGGTCTTCCTGTCATGTTTCTTGAATCCCAATGGTTGTTCTATGTACACTTCCTCCTCGACTACACCATTCAAGAAATATGTCTTGATATCCATTTGGTTTATTTTTTATTTCATAACTACTGCTAATGGAAGTATGGTCCTAATGGAAGTGTACCTCGCCACATGTGCAAATATCTCTTCATAGTCTATGTTATATTTTTATCATTTAAGCAATATGATCTTAGGATCTTAACTGAGAGAATAGCATGCACAACAATCAATCACAAGAGACAATAGACACAAGAGATTTTCCTCGGGGAAACCATAAAGGAGAAAACCCCACAACTTCCTCAGAGATAGAATGAGCACCAATGGCAGCAATAAAACCCAAAGACATAAAAGATGATCTCTACAACTATTCTCTCTCTCTCTCTCTCACTTGAGAGAGCTTCTCCTCTCTCACTCATGTGCCTCAGTGAGTGAGTCTGTGTAGAAATGAGGAGAGCCTCACTTCTATTTATATTCTTCCATTCACTTTATTTCCACTCCAACAAGTCGGCGTCACTTAACAATTACTTACCAGGGATGAATTCTTTAAGAGAGTCTAATAACCCTAGTGTCCCACAACTGTGGGGACTTTAACCCCCTAATCAACAAGGAGGGTTAAACCTCAACTCAATTGTGGGGACTATTTCCATGACTTACAATGGAGGGTTAACCTCATTGAATTCACATGACTTTATTATGTTAATGACTTTCCCAATAGGAACATTGGGGTATAATATAAGACATGCAAGTGAATACATTACGAAGTTACAAATACATCAACACTCCCTCTTAACTAGGAAGGCATTCTCTTGACACAATTCATCAGCACAAGTATTCTTCTATGGACCATCATCAAATATTCATCATCAATTCATCATCATCAAGTTTGGATCATCACTGGATCATCATCAATTCTGGACCATCACTAGATCATCATCACTGCTTCTGCTATCTCAAACAAATGGTGTTATCTCTCAATTCTACTCATCACTAGAAGTTCTGCAGAGCCAGTCATTTTTCATGTTGGTTCTAGGCCTAGCCTCCATGTAGGTATTCATTGTCTTCAACACTTATATCTGACCATGGAATGAAGCATGTCAGAAAGGCCCACCCAACACTTACATCTAACCATGGGAGGAACACATCCAAGAACCATGTCAGAAAGGCATGCCCAACACTCACATCTGAACAGGGGAGGAACACATCCAAAACCCATGTCAGAAAGGTCTAGCACTCACATCTGACCTCATCTTGTCATAAAGGCTCTGCACTTACATCGGGACCTCATCTTGTCATAAAGGCTCTGCACTTACATCGGGACCTCATCTTGTCATAAAGGCTCTGCACTTACATCCGACCGCATCTTGTCAGAAAGGCTCTGCACTTACATTTGACCTCATCTTGTTAGAAAGGATCTACAATTACATCTGATCTCATCTTGTCAGAAAGGCACTATACTTACATCTGACCTAATCTTGTCAGAAAGGCTATGCACTTACATCTAACCTCATCTTGTCAGAAAGGCTCTGCACTTACATCTGACCTCATCTTGTCAGAAAGACTTTGCACTTACATCTGATCATGTGGGAACACATCCTGCAATCACATAAGAATGGCTCTACAGTTATATTTGATCATGTGGGAACACATCCCGCAATCACATCAGAATGGATTTGCACTGATCATGTGGGAACACATCCCACAATCACATCAGAATGTCTCTTCACTGATCATGTGGGAACACATCCCACAATCAAATCAGAATTCTCTACACTGATCATGTGGGAACACATCCCATAATCTCATAAGAATGTCTCTGCATTGATCATGTGGGAACACATCCCACAATCACATTATAATATCTCTGCACTGATCATGTGGTAACACAACCCACAATCACATCAGAGCATCTCTACACTTATATCTGATCATGTGGGAACATATCCATCAATCACATCAAAATGGCTCTGCACTGATCATGTGGGAACATATCCTACAATCACATCAGAATATCTCTGCACTAATCATGTGGTAACACAACCCATAATCACATTAGAGCATCTCTGCACTTACATCTGACCATGTGAAGCTTAGCCTTCCACCATGTCAGAAATTCCAATGGACACATCAATTCCCTTTGGAGGGAACCTCGATCTGAAGAACACCAAGATTCTCCTTGAAGTACTAAAACTTCACTCTGGCCATTTCTAGCATAGAATTGCATCAGGGCTGATTATGACGTCCAAGGATAACCTGTGATCTTTCCCAGGACCGATTACATCTGAGGACAACTTACAAGACCGATTATGTCTGAGAAACCTACCATCTTCACCAGGATTTATGCTCATACAACCTGTCTCACCATATTTTCTAGAACTCCCTCTTTCGAGAGATCTCGATCTGAATCACATACTAGAGCTTCACTGTTTCTCTCTACATCATCCAAAAATGCAAGTTAGATCAACCAAATCAAATAGTAGTTTTCAAAAGAAACACACTACCTCCCAAATAGCAAGAGGCAACATATTTTTCCTCGGATATACTCAGTGCCATGCAGGACGACTTCTTGCTACACCAAGAAGTGCTCTTCCTATCAATGGCACTACCTGCCCAATCCTAATCCACATAACCCTCTAGGTTAATCTTCAAATTTGTATCATACTTAAGCCCATACTCAACTATACCCTTCAGGTACCTCATTGCATGCTTTGAAACCATCAGGTGAACATGTCTCAATTTGTTCACAGTAAAACAAATATTTGGTCTTGTATTTGTTAGGTACATCAAGGAACATATCATCCGATGATACATCATGGAATCAACCAACTATGATGAAGAAACACTCAGTAGCTCCAGGTTTGATGCCATAGGTGTGGTCTTGGCCTTGCATTCCATCATCCCTAACCTCTTCAAGATCTCTACTGCATACTTCCCTTGTCCCAGGGAGATTCCATCCGCATTCTTCCACACCTCCATGCCTAGAAAGTAGTGCATCATATCTGAGTCCTTCATCCCAAACTCGGCATCAAGTCTCCTTCTTGCAACTTTGATGAGTTCCTCTTTTCTATCAGGAATAATTCATCGACATATAACAGGAGCATCGCTGGTCTTCCGCCTTCAACCTTGAAGTAAAGGTTGGAATCCTCTCTACTCTCAGTAAAGCCTAGAGTCATCAATAATCTATCCATCCTGTCATACCATGTCAAACCTCAGGATCTTCTGTAGTCACTCCCTCTGAAGCAAAGCTTCATTCTCCCTCTGTCTTTCATAATCTATGCACTGAAACATTCTATACTGGAGTGACAAGTATCTTCCTCTACTACTAATATTCTATGTATCCATCTAGGGTCACTGGATACCAATATCCTCTATCTTGAACCTTTTCAAAAGTTCTTGTGACACCCATATGTGAGCTTGTCCTCCTCTACAGGCTTTCATCTTCAACCTTGTAGCAAAGTTTAAGATCTTCATCACTCTAGGTGATATTCAATCTCCTCATGTATGTGTTATCCCATGGGTGTCTTCTAAGCTCGTATAAGGCCTTCTTTAATTTGCACACATGAGTCTTCCTATCATGTGTCTTAAATTCCAATGGCTACAAATGTCTCTTTGTAGTTTATGCTTTTTTTCTGTGAGAATCCTTGTACTACGAATCTTGCCTTATATCCCATGATGTTTCCATCTACTGCATGATGGAACTATGAAATTCCCTTCATGTCTCGATACTAGACATCATTCTTCTTGAACTGGTACTTTCCTTCCCTTTCTTCTTGGCTACTTCTTTAGCTGGAAGGTTCTGCATCAATGATGTCACTCTTGAGGCCTCTTGAAGTCTCATCATACTATTATTCATTTTAGAGGGAATCTTGAACTATTGTCACTTGTTCTTCGGAACAAATCTCATCCTTCTTTTCTGGTAGGCGATTGTATGCGATATTTCCTACAAGTCAAATGCATTAGTTGTATGGTTAGAAACATTTCATAATGGATATTTATAATTATGTATAAACATATAAATATGCAACTGTTTTAGCCAATACAACATCCATCCATATCTCATGGAAACTTTCTAGATTCCTTCCATCTCTACCATGACAACATTGAGATTGTGCACTAATCCAATATGTCAACAAAGAGGTTTCATTCTAGATAAGTACCAATGGAGAGTTGTATGAGCTACTTACCCATCACATGCATATTAGTAGCATACTATCATTAATGTAAACATTTTATCATGCATAACTCATCAACTAAATATAAAGAAATACATAGCAAAACAAAATCATAAAAATGACAATTGAATACTTATCTTTATTTGTTTTGTTGGTAGACTCCTTCTTCAAACTTCATATTATTCATTTGTAACAACGCCATTTCTTATCCACATGCTAAGATGGATAAGAGGTTCTTTGAGAATTGAGTCCTTCATATTCCTCATCGCTTGAGGGATCTTCTTTGAATCATGAGCGCTTTATCTTCAGTTGCTCCCATCTTCTCTTCTCTTATTATGGTTAGAGCTTCGTCTTGTGTGTGCTCTTCTCAAAGTATTCTAAAAGTAATCACTTCCTTCTGGAACACATTCCTTGAATGAATGAATCCTCATGATCTTGGGAGGCCATTCAATGTGGTTATCACAACTTCTTCATTCTCCACTTCTTCTTCTACTACTTCAAGTTGTTCTTTGATTTGAGAGACCCTTGTAAAGTATGATTGTATGGTCTCAGCATTGTAGATCTTCACATTCTTCAACTGGTTTCTCGAAGTCATCTTCTGATTTATGCTCTTCCCTTCAAATAGTTTGGTGTTGAGGCCTGGAAATTCGCAGGAAACAACAGCAAGGGATTCTCCCCAGTCAACGTTCCCAACTAGCCCATGACTATTTGGTATGGGGAATCTGTCCGATTTGCGATACGGCTATTGTAGTTCAAGTAACAAAAACAAAGGGTTTTATCGATTGCGGCCCGGTCCACCATGTATATTTCTATATTTTTTACTTTAAGTATGATATGCAAGTGCCTATATAAGATGCAGATCGATAAAGAATACGAGGAGTGGTCACAATGTGATGCGCAGGTTCTTACCTCTCGTCTTAGAGTCTCTCGCATCTAAATCACACAAATGAAGAAAACAAGATTAACTAAGTTGTCCCTAGGGAGCATGATTATCAGTTAATGAGTAATGTGTCACTGCTGATATGTTAAGCTAAATCATAGATAGTTGTTCTTAGAATCAAAACACATAAACATGAATAAAGATATGCACAACAAGATAGCTCATCGTCTGTTAAAACATTCATTACTCATAGTGGAAATTATCACAAAATAAACCAAAGAACATTCATATAAGAACATAGGTTCAGAAAGTTAGAACAATCTCACAGTTAATGAAACACAGCTGAAAACAAAATAGTTCCCCTTCAACATTGTTCATTTCATCGCATTTGAACATTCCACACAGCACTTTATCCAATAGGCAAAATTGTAATGTTATTATTGCAAAACGAAATAGTTCCTCTTACAACAAGTATTTCACAAGTCTCACTAGGAAAAATACCTCTCTCCCTATTTCTTTTCTATATTTATACAAGAACCAGCTCAAACCTTTTGGTTGCCCCACAACCGTTTCAATATCCAATCTTGTCATTTTGAGAATGCTCATAATTCAATGTTACGTTTCAAATAAAGAATTTAAAAAAAAACAGGCATAGCTAGGTAACTGATGAACCGCCCAAGCCCGGGCCTCTGCTCTTTAATGATTTCGCTCTACCATTTCTCGGTCCCTCTTCAGACCCTTATTATTTTCTTCTTCGAGCAACAACTCTGCTGCCTTATGCTTTAACATGCTTTGTCTTCCAACTGCATCTTCTTCGCCGCAATAATATTCAAAAGGATCTGAGAAAATATCCCTTGTCTGTGATCAAACAAAAACTCATCATTTATTCCAACCATCTTCAATAAACAGAAACCATAATACCAATAAAATGAGTACTGAAAGAAAAGAAAACCGGGGCTGGGTTTTCATGTGAAAATTTCACCCTGAAGAAAAACGAGGCACACTGGTCGTTTACAAGGAAAACGATTAGGAAACAGGCACATAAAAACCCCCATCGGTGAATCGGAACACTTGACATCGGTCGGTTAGTGAGCTATACAGCCGCAACAATAGGGTGACCTACAATATAGGGGTTCCGGAACACAAACTAAAAATTGGTGCGATAAAATGTCGAGGGTCAGATCTTCTGAAGCATCGGATAGATAGTGCACTACATATCCGCAACGGTGGAAGTTATACGGTCAAGAAAATCTGCAGACTAATCAACGTCGGCAAAACATAGAACAAGACATCGATGAAAGGAAAAGCAGTCCGTCGGGTAGTTAGTCTACTCTGTGGCCGCAACGATGGACCTCAATCAGCCTTCGACCTCTGGTTAGAGTCATAATACCTTCTGAAAAATCAAAAAGTGAGGTCTTTTTTCAACAATAAAACACGGGATGAGTGAAAGGCTTTAATTATTGGCACAATGTCTAACTGACCTACGAAAAAATGGCAACTGAAAATCCCATTTTAAACCTCAGCCAAACCTTGGCAATGATAAAACGTCATAAAACTTGCTAAGTCCTACAGTCCAACACATTTTTAGACCTAAACGAATTCCCGAAAAGCAAGAAAAACTAGTCTCAAACAATCCAAATGCGTAGCAGAGTGGGAACAAACAGCCTTCAACAAAATCAACAAGGAGGGTCCAAAATTTTAGGAATTTGGGAAAATTTTTAGCTGCAACAATTGGCGGGTCACTAGTGAACCCAAAATCTCTGAATAAACTCCTCCTTAAGCAACAGACTGTTTAACAGTAAAACTGACATGCTGAATTCTTCTAGATGTTTGGATTCCCAAAATGTCAAATATGTGTACTTGTAATCATTGATGATAATCCAAATTTAGGGAATGAAACCCAAAATCTTAAAGTTGGGATAACTCTTTTGAGGCTAAGTAGGTGGATTTCATTTTACCTCCATCTTTGGGTAGCTTCCAGCTTAGACACCACATGATTGTAACACATGGTAAACAGAAATATTCGTTTGTTCCCCATTCCCATGCCACTTGGCACTTTTTCGTTTGTGGACTTTTTTTCCTTTTGAGTCCTCCTCATGCCTTTCTTTCTGAATTTTATTCAGGCTCTTCTATCCATAGTGTCCTTTTTTGTGAGAGATGCATTTAATTTTCAGCTCACGGATGGAGAAGAACTTTTGGCAATCTGTACTCATATAATTCAGTACTTTGTTTCGATAAATATTGCTTTCTTAGGAGTTTTGACTCGTATTAGCCTTTTAGATTTCAATTCTTGGCATGGGATCATTTAGATATAATATACTATTTACCCTGCTCCCCTTTCCATGGGTCTTTTCTTGTCACCCCCTAGGATGTTTTAGATGTGAAATGGATGGAGCCTTGAAATAGTATTCCAGACCTTTTGGTTCTGAGTTATTTCAGGGATTACACTAGACTTTAATGTGTTCATAGACATTTAGGAAAACTACTTACTAGAAGAAATTCCATCAGATTCAAATAATAAGATACAGTCTAATGCCCAAAAATCTCAGTTTATCAAGGGTTTTGATGCTCTCCATGCAACCAAAAGTTTGCTTCTTTTATTGAAATTAGAAGAAAACTAAACTAAACAAAAATGAAAGGAACAAATCAAAGTGGCAAAAAAAATCAATTATTTATGTACAAAACAAAACAAAATAAAACAAAAATCAAGAAAAATAAGGTTTAAGAACTAAAACATTTACTGGTAAGTTCTCCTCCCATCCCTGTAAATATTGTAAATTATAGGTTGAGGGGCCATGTTTTGTTGCAATATAGAAAGGGCCTACCCATAACTATTGAAACTTCATGTGCTTTCCCCTCTCATCATGAGGGTGATCCCACTTAAGAACCAAATCTCCTACTTCAAATTCTTTTGTTCCAGCTTTGTGCTTATCAAACCACCTCTTCATTATCTCCTGTTGTTGTTTAAAATGTTCTCTGGCCTTGTATCTAGATTCCTCCACCTTCAAAAGATTATGGATTCTCATCTGTAAGAATTCATTATCTAATCCTATTGATTCTTGATCTATTATGGAAGAAGGTAGCATGCTATTGGGGGGTAGAATGGCCTCTTTTCGATAAAAAGGGTATACAGGGACACACCTAAAGAAGTCTTGGGGGTGACCCTATCAGCCCAAAGAGCATTTGGTAATGTTGAATGCCAACTTCTTTGGTTTTCTATCACAGTATTTTTTAAGATTCTAATCAGATTCTTGTTTGTAGATTCTGCGAAACCATTTCCTTGTGGATAATAATTCACAGAATAATGCAACTTAATTCCTTTTTTCATGAGAAAATGTAGTTAATCTAATAGAGGAAAAATAATTAGCATTATCAAAAACTAGATAAATTAGAACTCCAAACCTGGTTATAATATGATCTTGCAAGAAGTCCATGACCGCATCTTCATTCACTTTACGCAATGAAATGGTTTCAACCCAACGAGTGAATTAATCAGTTGCCGTCAGAATATACTTGTGTTGAAAGGAAGAATTTGGCTTTATCTCTCCAATGATATCCATTCCCCACTGCTCAAAAGGTTCTGTTATCTTCACAAGCTTTAATGGTCCTGTTGCTTTAGCTTGTCTTCCACCACACCTTTGACAGATGTCGCACTTTATGACATGGGCATGTGCATATTTGAACAGTGTGGGCCAATAGTATCTGACTCTGAGAATTTTATGGGATCTTGTATCTCCGAAAAAATGTCCTCCAGCAGGCCCATCATGTAATTTTATCATGACCTTCCTCACATCTTTTTTCTCTAAGCATCTAAGAAGAACTCCATCATAATTCTTCCTGAATAATATTCCTTCAATAATCTGATATGAGACTAATTTAAGATGCAGTGCTATTCTTTGATTAGAATTCCAATGTTCCCATAACATCCCTCATGAAGGTAATGCACAAGGTCTCGATACCAGGAGTCTGGAGCTGTGAAAAGAGGACATACATCCATCAAATGTAACTCAGCTTTGTCTTCCCAGTTATTTTCTTCACTATCTTTACTTTCAGTCATTAGTTTACACAATCCTCGCCCTTTAAATATGGAGGTTGGCTTGAATTTGAGTTCATACTCTTGTAAAGTTGTTACCTAGTTGCCTCTTCTTTCTCCTAATTATTTTTGTATGAAAAGAGACCTCACGGCTGGGTGTGGAACTATCACCTTTGTCCGGTTCTTAAGTATATATGGTCTGAATTGTTTTACCGCTTTGAAGACTGCGTAAGATTGTTTATCCATAGCTAGGTAATTCAATTCGGATCCATGTAGACCAGTGCTCATAAATGATATGGGGAACTCATCTCCCCCATCTTCCTTCTAGGTAAGCACCACTGCTAGCGAATCGTCAGATGCGAAAGTGTACAAAATAAAATATTTCTCAAAATACAGAATTTTGAGGGAGGGTGTGTACGCAATAGATGTCTTTATTTTACTAAATGCATTCTTCTCTACATCAGTCCACTTGAATTTTACACTCTGCTTTACCATCTACTGCAAAGGTTTAACAATTCGAGTGAAATCTGGCACAAACCTTTGCACGAAATTTATTGTCCCCATAAATGATTGCATGCCCTTTTTATTATGGGGTAAGGGAATCTGTTTGATAGCTTTGATCCTCTATGGGTATATAGAGATCCCCTTCTTAGAAACCACGTGACCCAGTAACTTACCTTCGGTAACGGCAAACATGCACTTCTTGGGGTTTAATCAGATACCATATTTTCTACAGCGATCAAAAATCTGTTTTAGATGGAATGCATGTTCTTCCCTTTTCTTTGAGAATATTGTGATATCATCAAGGTATACTACAACACTGCGGCCAATAAGACTGCAGAAAGCTATGTCCATAGCCCTCTGGAAAGTAGCTCCAGTGTTTATGAGTCCAAAGGGCATCCTTCTATAAGCAAAAGTCCACCATCTGGTTCAAAATGTAGTTTTAAGTCTGTCTTCTTCAACTACTAACACTTGATTGTAGCCAAATAATCCATTTAATAAAGAAAATAATTCAGAACCCAAAACCATTTGCAATATCTGTTCCATGGGTGGGACAGGATAATTGTCTTTATCCGAAGCGTGATTTAAGTTTCTGAAATCCACACATAGTCTAATTTCTCCAGATTTCTTTCTTACTGGTACCAGATTTGAAACCCATTTCGAGTGTCTAACTTTGAAGATAATTTTAGCATCCAACAACTTCTTTAATTCATTATGAATTAGAGGCTCCAGTTTTGGATGCATTTTCCTTAAAGGCTGTTGATAAGGCTTAACCCCAGATCTAATGGGGATAACATGCTGAATAATATTGGTGTCATATATCTTCAGATCTTCATACATCCAGGAAAAAACATCTTTGTATTGTTTGAACAAACTGATTAACTTATTCCTTTCACCTGGAGAGCAACACTTTCCTAAATTCGCATATTTAGGCTCAATTTCAGTCCCTAAATTAATCAACTCGAACTGTAGAGATGAGCTATGAGTCTTCACGTTCACTGGCCTTCTGAATTTATCATTTAGATCAAACATCCGCTCTAAAGTCCTAAATCCTTTAGGAATAAAATTGTCAAATTTTAGCTCGGCTTGATGTTCTTCATCATCAATAATTGCCCCTTTGAAGGTCTCATCATTTGTCAAGCATTCTAGAATCCGATGATCATCATAAAAAACTCGTAAATTGGTGATCATATCTGGAACCAAGGGCCTGAAAAGAAATTCAATAGAACACTAGTTATTAGAGGGCACAAGCCTTGCAGCTGAGGTGGCCAACAAGTCAGTTGCTGCATTCTTAAGTCTTGGAATCGATACAATATTAAATGCATGAAAACATTTAAGCAAATCCCATACTTCATTTTGATAAGCTTTTAAATGGGGAGAAATGCAATGTATTTGATTTCGAATCTGGTTTACAATTATTTCAGAATCCCCATACACTTTCATATTTTCTACCTTTAACTCAATTGCTTTTCTTAGTCCTTGAACTAATGCTTCATATTCGGTTGTGTTATTGGTGCATTCAAACTCTAACCTACATGAAATGAAATGTTTATTTTTCTTAGGATCAATCAGGACACAGCCGGCTCTTGACTCTTCTAAAGTTTTAGACCCATCAAAGAAAAGCATCCAAAACTCGCCTATCACTACTGTGCATGAATCAACATCTACATATATAGCTAAGTCTATTGTTTTACAATAAATTTCATTAGCCTGTGAAAAACAAAGGAGAACAGGCTGAGCATCTGATGTATCACTGGCTTCTTCCACTTGGTAGTTTCCCAGTTCTAGCTCAATAAAGTAATTTCCCAAAATAGAATTCACTGGTTCATTTTTACCTTCGAACTGAGTAACATTGTGTTTCATGTGGGGCTCTCTTAAAAATTTAATTTGATTTGGGATTCCTTTATAAGGTAGCCATAGACATGACCAGTCCGAAGCAAAATATCCACTCAGCTTGGCCGACCAATCTTTGCTCAAAACAAGTCCATAAGCCTCAGGTATGTCTTCTACTACAATACCAATGAATTGACATACCTTATCATTTGAGGATAGGCGAATGAGAACATCCTCCATTTCCCCAATTACCTTCACATTCATTCTATCCAACTGAATGACCCTCTAGGTAGATGGTTTAGGTTGTCCATTTATCTTTTTGCAGACCGATAGCGGCATAACATTTACTGATGCCCCCAAGTCTACTAGGTAGTTGTGCACGTTGTGGTTGAAAATTTCAGAAGTAAGGAGAAAAGGTGGAGTCTTGAATTTAGGCTTACCTCCCACACTTGCTTCACCAATTTCTTCTTCTTGGGGATGATTGTTAGTGGGAAGCTTCTCCTCTGATATTTCAAGTTCTTTCAATAACTTTTCTTTTTGCTGCGGCACATTGCACATCTCAAATAACGAGATATTTGCCCTTACATTTTTTATATCCTCCATGATATCATAATCCATATTATGTTCTGTGAGATTCGTTTTAACATTATTGATCTTCTCTTCAATGGGTTTAGTAGGCATGTTGATCTGTTTCGGATTTTGACTGGTGGTGGTAAATTCCAGAATTTTATTAGCTGAGGTGTTTTTTTGAAGTTTCTTTACATTATTTTGAAGTCTCTTAATCTTTGGGAGCATAAGACTATTGTCTTTAATCAACCCTTGGCTTCTCGTCGTCACATTTGTTTCAAAGATATATTCATGTATTAGATCCTTTTCTTCTTCGATATCAAACAACGATACACAGTCCCATAAATCCATGCCATCATCCGCTTTCTTTTCTATTAATTTATTGTTTTCTTTTCCCTCTTCATCTATCCTCGGTTAATTTGGAATCCAACAGCTGATTCATCACCAAAGTCATTGAATTTATCCATTGAGGAAAATTCTTTTTAGAATGGGGTTGTTGGTGAAAAGTACAAAAATTATCCATCCCCACCTCTGTTAAGTTCATCGATGCAAGACTATGCGGAGGGGGTTGGGATTGATTGTTATCCTCCTTTTTCTTGTAATAAGGCTTATAAAACTTCTGGGATTCCTTATCCTTTTCCAGGTCTATTATTCTATTAGAGAGCTTCTGCATCATCTTTGCCATTCCTTCGAAATCATGTGATTGCTCCTCTTTAGGCTTAGTAAATAACAAATCTTTTCTCCCAACATTTTTTTCTCCTGACTGCTTAGGATAATCTTCGATGCTTTCCTTTTCAGCCTCCATTCTCTCTGCTTCTTCATAAGTCTTTGCTAGTGTAGGTTTGGCTTTCATTTTGGAAAACATGGCCAAATCAGGCCCTAGAGCTGAAGTATAATACTCAATCAGAACTTTATCCGAGAGTTTGTCAGTTTCAGAAAAATTCTTAAGATAAGCTGTAAATCTTTGGGTAAAACTATGCACCTTCTCTTTTCTTTCTTTCTTTAAAGCACACAGTCTTTTCATGAGAGACACATGAGTTTTTTGGGTCTCATATTTACTTCTAAAAATCATTTCAAAGGTATCCCAGTCTGGGATAGAGTTTGCAGGCAAACAAAAATACTGTGATGCTGCTACTCCTTTAAGGGTATGCGGAAAAAGTATACAAACTACATCCTCATGTTCCCTAGCCGTTAATCCTTATATTTCCTAATAGAAACTTTATAAATGGTCATCTACTAACATCTTCTCATTTGGATCAAACTTGGGCAGCATCTTTTCAAAAGCTTGAGGTAAGTCATGCAATGGAGGTGTTAAGTTCAGGGGTGATCTGGATTTCCAAGCAGGTGGTGGATTTGGTGGGTTAAGTGGCTGATTTGCATTAACGTCTACCATGAGTCTGGGTGGAGAGTGAGGAGGTGAGGGAATGAGAGTATGCACTAGAGAATAGTAAGGTGTGTTTGGGCCTACTTGATTCAAAGGCTGAACAACTTCCTCTAATGCTACTTCTACTAACTCTTCCAAATCTCCAACCAACATGGAATCTTCCAAGATGGGACATTCTTTCTTCTTGTATTCTCTTCGGGGTAAATTAGGGATAGTGGGTAATCCTCCAATACTCTTTACATAGGCCCGCATGTGTCTTCTCATATCATTAACTACTTGGTTTTATATAGAAAAAATGATCTCTATTCTCTTTAGTATTTGGATCAGGAAATAAACCGCTTTCAAAACTATCACTGGTGGAGTAACTTCGAGGAAATGAATTTCCCTGGCCATCCATACACTGGTGGCCCTCCTTCTAGTGCCAAAAACTATTGAGGCATAGAAATTCGCAGGCAAAAACAGTAAGGGATTCTCCCCAGTCAACGTTCCCAACTAGCCCGTGACTGTTTGGCATGGGGAATTTGTCTGGTTTGCGGTCGAGCTACCATAGATCAAGTAACAAAAAAAAATGGTTTTACCAGTTGCGGCCCAATCCACCGTGTATATTTTTGTATTTTTGACTTTAATTATGATATGCAAGTGCCTATATAAGATGCAAATCGATAAAGAACATGAGGAGTGGCACCAATGTGATGCGCAAGTTCTTACCTCTCGTCTTAGACTCTCTCGCATCTAAATCACACACAAATGAAAAAATCAAGATTAACTAAGTTGTCTCTAGGGAGAAATATTATCAGTTAATAAGTAATGTGTCACTGCTCATATGTTAAGCTAAATCATAGATAGTTGTTCTTAGAATCAAAACACATAAACATGAATAAAGATATGCACAACAAGATAGCTCGTCATCTAATAAAACATTCATTACTCATAGTGGAAATTATCAGAAAATAAACCAGAGAACATTCATATAAGAACATAGTTTCAAAAAGTTAGAACAATCTCACAGTTAATGAAACACAGTTGAAAATGAAATAGTTCCCCTTCAACATTGTTCATTTCATCATATTTGAACATTCCACACAACACTTTCTCCAATAGGAAAACTTGTAATCTTATTGTTGCAAAACGAAATAGTTCCTCTTACAACAAGTAGTTCACAAGTCTCACTGGGAAAAATCCCTCTCTCCCTATTTATTTTATATAGTTATACAAGAAACAACTCAAACCTTTCGGTTTCCCCACAACCGTTTCAATCTCCAGTCTTGTCATTTTGTGAATGCTCATAATTGAACGTTACGTTTCAAATAAAGACGTTTTAAAAAAAATGGGCATAGCTAGGTAAATGACGAACCGCCCAAGCCTGGGTCTCTACTATTTAATGATTTCGCTCTACCATTCCTTGGTTCCTCTTCAGAACCTTATTATTTTCTTCCTCGAGAAACAACTCTGCTTCCTTATGCTTTAACATGCTTTGTCTTCCAACTGCATCTTCTTCGTCGCAATAATCTTCAAAAGGATCTGAGAAAATCTCCCTTGTCTGCGATCAAACGAAAACTCATCATTTATTCCAACCATATTCGATAAACAGAAACCATAATACCAATAAAATGAGTACTGAAAGAAAAGAAAACCGAGGCTGGGTTTTCATGTGAAAATTTCACCCTGAAGAAAAATGAGCACTAGTACAAAATGAGGAATTAGCTACTAGGTGACTAAAATTTCTAGTCACCACAGGTTTTCCAAGTGATTTACTACTAAATATGAGGAATTTTGATTGACCCAACTATAAACGACTAAAATTAATGACTAATTTAGTCACCGATTAACAAATATGACTAGATAATAAGTGACAGAGTTAAAAATGACTAAAATAAATGACTAATTTAGTCACAGCATAAAAAATGACTAGCTAGAAGAATATGAATTAGTCATTTATGTTAGTCATTTTTAATTGTGTCATGGAAAATTGCAAATTTGGCAATGAAGTGTAATTTTTGTAAGTTGTCTACCTTCTATTAGTAATATTAGTGCCATGCACCTTGATCTTTAGAGATCCAACAAAGCAATTGCATGAATTTTCTCGTGACGATATTTATCCCTGCTGCATCATTGAAGCAAACTCGGTTAAGCACGTTCCAAAGGAAAAATATGTTCCTATGTCAATTATGAATTAGGTACTAGAACTAGTACCGTATCGTTACCTAGATAGAAGCATCAAATCCCTACATCCCCTCGAGAACAGGCCATT
>LPNX010745706.1:7377-50527 GCA_001517045.1 Pseudotsuga menziesii
TTAAAATGGAGGTTTTATGAAGGAAATGAGGGTTATATAAGAGGCAAAAAGGGGTCAAAAACAGTGCCCAACAATCCCAATAAGAGACTAGGGCAGATATCTCACTGCCGAACCCTCGCTAGCTGAAGACACAGTCTCCAACCCCAACTGCCACGGCTGCACGCTGTGCTGTTGCTTGAAACTCCAAAATCAATCAACAATAACAATAGCTATGTCCTTTAGTCCTGTAACCCTTCTTAAATAGATCTTCATATGCTTTTAGGGTTTGCATGTCACTTTTAGGGTTTATGCTTAACTTTTGCATGCATGCAATTCTAATTTGATGTTGACTTTAATACTTTCTAAACAAGGCTTGCATGCTCCGTGTGCTTTAGGATATGAACTTTGATGGTCTTCTTTCTACACTGATGACTTAATAATACTGAATTGATGTACCTTTCTGCTCCTAGTGCTATTAGTCCTCAGTTATTCCCTTTTACAAAAAACGGAACATTATAGTCCTCCCTTGCCAAAGATTGCTTGTCCTCAAGCAATGCCAACACAACTCCACAATCAATCAAACTGAACCAACTGAATCTGGGGATGATCCTAGGGTCCCAAATTATCCTAGGAGATCTATAGCACCCTGTGCTCAAAGCACGGCATTGCACGGTACCATCACAAAATGTCCCACGGAAGCCTCCTATAAGTAGACTGACTAACCACGGTGAAAACAAGGTACCATCACAAGAGACCTCCTGAAAGCATCCTCTAGCAATCACTAAATTGCCAGTCACTATAATACCAGGGTCCCAAATCAATTTGAGAATTGCAGAGGTCAAAATGCATCCACCGCTACCCTGTGTAGCATCGACACTAGGAGCATCCTGTGGACTCCCAAGTAACGCCATCAGTAAACACTGCATCCATCCCTCATAAGGTCTCCCACTTGGATACCAATGCAAACTTGTGCATCTTTCATCCCAAATATTCGAAGGCTCTTGTGGGACTATACCCTTGGCTAGGAATGTCTTCCCAAGAATTGCCCACTCAATAGGACACCAACTCTTAATCTCTCTTTAATCCAACCTCCAAAAAGGACCTCGTCCATAAGCACCATCACAAGGAATAATCTTACCAAGCTGACATTCTGCCCTTCTGATTTCAACTGGAATGCTCATATATTGCTGCCCAATTTCTTGATCATGGCCAACCTGTAAAAACCATTCGCCATTATGCAAATGTGGACTCAAGCTACCATAAGCCTTGTTTATGTACTCCTGAAGAAGACTGTTTTGAAATGCAATAGTATGTTTCTTCTGCTGCCCCATCAAGTACTCCAACTACACTTCAATACTAGGAAGCCTGACCGCTGACTCGACACATACAACTTGAAGAGCTGTAAGCTCAACATCTCGCTGTAATATGGTGTTCCGAAGTATCTTGGTCCTCTCTTTCATTGCTAGAATGCTTTCTTTAACACATGCAATCTTCTTTCGGTGACTATCATCTGGAGGCTCTATCTCATGACTGTATAAACTCTCCCTAACCTCCATGTGTGACTGCTCACTGTCTCGACTGTTGTGCTCATTGCCTTGTACCTCATGTATTTCACCTGTCATAACTGTCTGGGCCCCTGCTGTAGGTGATGAAGAGTGTACCGACTCCAACTCATCACACGACTTGTTGACAATCCGACTAGCGAATGTGCTTGTGTCGCTAGACTCACAAGATGGCTCTAATGCTATCTCCTCATGCACATCCTCATCATGTACTACTATCCTCTGAAACTTTGAAATAAATGCATCTGCATTACCTGTCTACTGAGCTGTGCCAGCTCTCTAAAGTGTACCTCAGGGTCCTTCCGATCAAACCGCTCAATGAGCCTCTATGTAAAATCTGGGTACGATGTGATGGTATTGTGACCCCGTGTCACTAACCCGTGGTACCACAACTCATGGGCTTCTGCATCCAAATGCAAAGTAGCCAATTTAATGGCATCTGTCTCAATCATGGGGTTGAGCTGGAAGTATGTATCCAACTTTTGCACCCAATTTCGGGTTGGCCCACCCCGAGTACCCTCAAAGATAGGGATAGTGATTTTCCCTACGGTGCGCTGTAACTCATAGTTTTGGGTGAATGGCCTGTTGTAAGCTCTAGTTTTGTTCTTACTTTTAAAGTGGCAGAAGTCAGTGAAGGTCATGGCTGAATGGAAGTCATCTCCTAAAGCTCTATACTCTCTCAGATAGGCACTCATGGATTCTTCTGGTTCTACTTGTGCTAGAGGCACTGCAACTGGACTATCTAAGAATTGAGGCATGGTAGGTCGGGAAGGCTTGTTGCATATATGGGGATGGCTCTGCATGTTGGTATGTAAGTGCTCCCCACTACTACTGGTGGATACCCTATCATTATTGGGAAATAAGGGACTGTGTGGGGTGGGCCCATTTTTCTCTATCATTTCCTTGAAGGTACTCATCATTTCTTTTTGCCCAGTAGTGAGTTCTTTTATGGCTGATATGAGACTATTCAAAGTGTTTTATCATCATCGGCCATTGTTTCTTTACCCTTTTCGAATTGATACTCTCTGTCCCCCAACTCTATATCCTCTAACTCCTCTTCTCCTTTATCACTGTTTCTAAACATTTGTCTTCAGTAAGTGATGTTGTATGGGTCTTTTGAGTTCATTTACACTTTTGCATGCCCATAGCTGGCCAGGAACATGCTCTGATACCACTGTAATATCCCAATACTGATATTCGCTAATTTTTTATGAAAGTGCTGACTCGCACACTCAATCTCATACAAATTTGCAAAATAACTGTGCATGCAAACTCGCCATGCAAAAATGCCCTAAAATATAGCTAAATTAGGGTTAGGGTTTTGCAGAGAGAAATTAACACTTACCATTGATATTCTGGCTGATAATGACTCCAAAGATAGCTGCATGCATAAGGATTCGGATGGGTAGTTTAATAATGCTCTTTTCCTTTGGTGTTACCACCTCGCAGTACCGTAAAAACCCTCCAGACTGAAGGTGACGTTTTTGTAGGAGTGGTCCGTTCTGGTTGAAACTTTTTGAGCTTGTTTGTCTGCTAATGCCGAAGAGATGGCCTGGCACATGCGGAGGTTTGGCTGCCTCTAAGTGCCGTAGCGAATTGATTAGTAGTTTTGCTGCTCACGCCCCCAACTGATCTGTTTGGCTGGTAGTTGCTCCAGGTGAGCAAACTGATGGCTGATAATCACTGCATACCGTAGGATAGGCTTGCTGAGAAAGAGGAAGCTGACATGTGGAGGAAAGGCTGGGTTTTGTGGTCCCAACGAATCCTTATGTGTTTTCCTTGCTACTTCCGGCTGCAAACATGGATCTGCTAATAACCCTTCGGAATGTGTTGGATCTCTGAATACTATAGTATATGATGGATGCATTGGATAAACCTGGATGATCTATCCCAATAAGAGACTAGGGCAGATATCTCACTGCTGAACCCTCGCTAGTTGAAGACATCGTCTCCAACCCCAACTGCCGCAGCTGCACGCTGTGCTACTACTCGAAACTCCAAAATCAATTAACAATAACAATAGCTATGTCCTTTAGTCCCATAACCCTTCTTAAATAGATCTTCATATGCTTTTAGGGTTTGCATGTCACTTTTAGGGTTTATGCTTCACTTTTGCATGCATGCAATTCTAATTTAATGTTGACTTTAATACTTACTAACTAAGGCCTGCATGCTCCACATGCTTTAGGATATGAACTCTGATGGCCTTCTTTCTACACTGATGAGTTAATAATACTGAATTGATGTACCTTTTTGCTCCTAGTGCTATTAGTCATCAATTATTCCCTTTTATAAAAAACGGAACATTACATAGATCTATATGTTATTGCCAAAAGAGAGAGTTTTCATGCATATTACTATTAGCCATTCATGTACCATCACTGGTAATTTGATAAGTTATAACTTATAACCATGATTCATATTGATAATTTTCAAGACCATTTCAGCATAAACATGAAGCATGTCATAACAGCATTTTTGTGAATAAAGTTGTTTTCTTGAAGGCACTGGAATGACTAAATAGTAAATAACAGTGGGTGAAGTGAGCAAGAACTAGCACATAAGGATAGATCAGCCCCTTGACAGCAGACCTTGATCATGAAAATAAATCAAACGAAAACCTTGAGAGCAAACCTCGATAGATCAGAGTTTGAGAACAGTTCTTGACATAAGGATAGATGATCAGACCTTGAGCAGGAATGGGGTTTACGGTGTTAGGCTTTAGGTGTTTAGGATTTTGCAAGCTTTTTTATTAAAAAAACAATTTTTGTGGGGATCGATGGGTCACAAAAGCACTGGAAGCTTCAGGATCCGTTCGAAAATTTCAGGATGTGTTTGATTTTCCAGGATCTGTTTCATGGGATAAGGATCCGTTTCCTTCTCCAAGAGTTTCGCTTCCTTGACGGATCCTAGGCAGATTCTAGAAGATCTGGATTTGGATATGCGGATCCTACATACTAGGGTAGTGGATTCTGGCAACGCAGCTAAAAGTACAGTCTCTCAAAATGTCATGTTACATCAAATCAAATTTACTGCATAATAGGTATCCTAGCAGATCTGGATCTTGATCTGTGGATCCTACACACAGGGGTAGTACCGTAGTGGATTCCAGTAACATGATAAAAGGTAGTCTCTCAAATGTCCTGTTACATTACATCAATTATAGTGCATATGAAAACAGACAAAGGGATTGCAATATGATAAGTCAGACTGAAATTGATATATGTGTTGAAATCCTTTCCTGAAATTCATCTGCTTCAAGCATGCCTTATGCCAGTTATTGGCCCTCTTTTGAAAGATGATGAGCTTCTTGATTAAGTCCCTATAAACATGTATGAAGGAGATAAAATCAAAGGAAGAGCAGATCCAGACTTCCTTAATCGGAACCCCCACAGACCTGAGCTGTACATTGTGAAGCCATTAGTACCATATATCCAATGAACAACAATGACAGAATATCCATACACCTGTAGATGATTAGTATTCCAGTCCAAAGAAATCTTTAGTAAAAATTCAAATCCAGAAACTCAGCTTGATTATTTGTGCCTGGATCCAAGCCTTCCTTCAATTTAAGATAATAAGAATCAGAATGAAATATAACTACCTCACTGCATGGAGCCATCGAAAATCCCCAAGGATGGGATTTGCCTATTGTCAAATGCCCCATCTGTATTGGTATTGTGGGCTGAATATTCATTCTATTAAAAGAGTGCACTGTTTTCTGCAAGCCATATTCCCCAGCAAATAATGCAATGTAGGCCTATAAGATTTTTTAAAACAGGATTGCTAGACCACTGTTTTAGGCTTCCAGACTTGCTGTAAGAATGGGCAATGCATTAGGAAATGAGACATGGTTTCAGAGTCACCTCTGCACAAATAGCAAATTCCTGAACCCTGTGTACATCTTTTCTGTAGATTTCTCGAAGCCAGGACTTTCAAATCTAACCACATGTATATCCTTTCTTTGGTGCCTTTAATTTCGAGATTTCTACCACCAGCTGATTAATTGTGAGATTAAAGAAAGCACTAGTCGTGTTGAAATCCCAAGCTATAATGCTTTCTTATCATCCCATAGCCTTTCATGACCTCTTTTCAGTTTCTCTACATAAGATTCCTACAGCCTTGTGTGATCCCCAGCCAGTTCTAATTCCTGATCTTGCTTTCAGCTTTGTGTCCAGATAGATATCTCAGTTCAATTTGGTGCTCCCACCTCATTCAATTTCAAAGTTGAAAACCCCCTTTATTGTAAGTATTCAAACATCTCAACAGGAAATATTAATCTTTTCCACATCCCAGATTTGTGTCATTGCCTAGTCTCACTTTAACACTGTTGCCATCCTTCCATGCTAGATGCTGCCCTATCACCAAGAAGGAGCAAACTAATGCCTTAAACTGTTTTGATACTTGTCTTTGACATTTGATCCAATCCAAATATATTCCTGGATTAAAATATGTGCTCTACAACTCAGTATGGGGGAAATGTTGTCATGTAACATACATAACACAATTAAAAAATAAAAAATAACTTTTGGACAACATTTACTGACTCAATTTTACAATTTACACAATAGATTGATATAAAAGCTAAAATAAAAGCTAAAATAAATAAATTAAAAACCAGCATAGATCCATTTTAGATCAAATTAATTGGTGTAATTTTTTATTTTTATTTTAAGATTTTACAGACGAAGAAAAAAATACCCCTCAAGAAATTTGATCCTTCTTGGTGCTTGATAGATCTGTATTTTAAGATGGATCTATGTTGGTCAATGATTTTTCCCCGTAATCTATCAAAGCAGTGTTATCAGAAACAGACCGAAATCGCAAAACTATATGGTCTAACTGGTTTTGGTGTTTTCCAGTTTGGTCCAGTGTCTATGACTAGAATTGGTTGGTTCTATACCTGAACCTGCTGTTTCCGTACAAAAACATCTTTCATTGCCTCAACTGGTCGCTTTTTTACTAATCAACTGATTTTGTACAAGGTTGTATGCCATGGTTTAGAACATGAAATATAAGAAGGAAAAAATTAAATTGTTAACGTAACATTCTCCTTATCTTTCATTTTCTATCCTTTTACATAAATTTGTAATATTACCATTTAATTGTTTCAAGATGTTTGAGTGGTTCCAACCTCTTCAGACTTCACATGCAAAAAGTAGAATTTTGGATCCCATTCATATTTCAATAGAATTAACAGATTTCAGGATTGCAATGCTTCCATTGGGTTCTATCCTAAGTCACCGTGTTCGGTGAATTTTCGCCTTGAAATTCAAAAATCTTCGTTTTTTTGTGTTGGGGCGATTTTAAGTTCGCCGATATCAAAAGCGGTTTCCAATTTTATGTTTGAGGAACTCAAATGTGAATAAATTCTCCATAAAATCTGACGAATTTATTTAAAAAACAAAAAAAAATTGTTGGAAATCGTTTTCGCTGGTAAATGTAAACTCTAGCCTCCCTTTGACCTCTGCGGGATATTCCTCCGTCTTTTGGAATTTTTCATTCCGCATACGAAAGCCACTGAGATACACTACTAGTGTGCACTATGCAGCGTGCTAATGCTTGTGAATTCAAATTGTGACGGCCCGAAGTGTTTTCGAAGGCCTCCATCTGCCATTGTTTCAGCTTTCATCATCGTCACCCGTGATTGTAGCCACTATTTGCAGAGGGTCGAGTCACCAGTCACTAGAGGGAAGAGTGCGAACTCCACTTCAGTATTCCATTTGCCTTGAGGCCCGAGGGAAGAGTGCAGAGTCGCAGACTATATGAGTCCCACTGCGCAGAGGGTCGAGGCTGCAGTTGTCAAGGGTGCGGATTTGCAGACGTAGGCACAGAGGTTGCAGTTGTAGAGGGCATAGAGTTGCAGATGTGGGCAGTTTTCAGGGTATTTTTGACAACCAACTTCAGCGACCAGTCTCTCGAGGCTGAGGCTGCTGCATATTTTCTTAGTTTTTGCAATTGTTATCTGATGTATAATAAATTTTAGAGTTTCTTAGGCCGAGGCTGCTACCTATTTTTTGAGTTTTATTGTGACTTTTTATTATTTCATATTTTTATTAGCAAATTTTTATTTATATCAAATATAATACATAATATTACATATATTTTTTTCCTTGGAAAAAAAGCATAATTTTATTTCACATAATATTACATATATAATATTACATATATGTATATATTAATATAAATTTAGATATTATAAAATTCTATAATATTAATTTAATATTTTTATCATTATAGAAGCTATATTATATAATAATTAAAATTTTTTATTATTGAAAATAATATTTGGGTAAGTTATATATATATATATATATATATTCAAATTTAATGACGAATTTTATCAAAAATTTTGCTCAACGATTTTTTTCCAAATTTCATTCATGTCGAATTCGAACACGAACTCGAACTAGGTGACTTAGGTTCTATCATGTATGATGGTATTGGAATGGCATTTAATCAAGCACATCTACTCCTCTATGTACCTTGATGTTGGTGGTGCTGATTGTTGAACTTCTCTATGGGAAAATTTTTCCACCTTATTTTAATGTTTGGATTAGGAAGTTTTATCGTAATTGCAAGGTGTTGACTAATGTTCTTGGAGGATCAACTTTGAGGTTTGATGTAGAGGTAAAGGCTAGAGCCTAGAGGAGGGGGCCATAGGATATTATTGACGAATATGATCCCAATATTGGCAATGGTTTTGATGATATGTAGTTATTTGTTGTAGCATGAAGTTTTTTGGTTTCTAGAGGCCATTTAGGGCCTCTTTGTTTATGTATTTTGGATTAGATATGGATTGCGCTCTATGCTATTTTAGTCATATGCACCCTTGCTTGCTATATACATGAGAGATTTTGCATATTTTTGTATAATGGTTTGATTCATGTGGATGCACATAGAACCTAGAGGAGGGTGGCATAGTGTATTATTGACGAATAGGATTCCAATATTGGCAATGGTTTTGATGATATGTAGTTATTTGTTGTAGCATGAAGTTTTTTGGTTTCTAGAGGCCATTTAGGGCCTCTTTGTTTATGTATTTTGGATTTAGATATGGATTGCACTCTATGCTGTTTTAGTTATATGCACCCTTGCTTGCTATATACATGAGAGACTTTGCATATTTTTGTATAATGGTTTGATTCATATGGATGCACATAGATATATATGTTTTTTTCAAAATTTGGATATTTTATGTATTTTTTGGTTGATTGTATTTTTAGTCCGTCTTTCTTTCGGTTTTGGTTTGGTTCAAATTTATGGGCTTTACTAGTTTGATGACCAATTCGGTTCTGATAGCATTGGTCAAAAGTGATGGCCCTCCATAAACTTGTAGTTGCAAGAGATGTGCCAAATAGATGCTTTTAAACCCTAGCCACACTGCTCCTTAGGTTTGGCAATCACCCACACTTACCGTTGGGGACGCTTTGCTTTTCTTGGCGTCCTGAACATATAAATTTGAAACATGTATTCCTAATCTTTTCTAGCACTTCCTTGAGTATATCCAATGTTATAAAACTCAGACTCGAACTCGGAATCGGTCGAGGGTTAAATGCACATGAATATATATGTTTTTTTAATCAAAATTTGAATATTTTATGTATTTTTTGGTTGATTGTGTTTTTAGTCCATCTTTTTTCCAGTTTTGGTTTGGTTCAGATTTATGGACCCAACTAGTTTGATGACCAGTTGGGTTTTGATAGCATTGGTCAAAAGCAGTGTTGAAAAACTCTCCGAAAAATCGCCGACTTTTTAAAAAGTCGCGATTTTTTCCCTAAGCCAAAAAATCGGCTGGAAAAAAATGCTACTTTTTCCAAAAAGTTGCAAAGGCTAAAAATGGCAAGTCCCGACTTTTTCTAAAAAGTCCCCATTTTTTCCAAAAAGTCCCGACTTTTCCCGACTTTTTCCAAAAAAACTCCATTTTTGCTAAAATGGCTTATTTTCTCAAAATTTGTCATTTTAGCCATTTTGTTGTATACTAACACCTTTCCTCTACTGTATAAATATTTCAAAACTTTGTTGTATTTGAAGATTGTTGTCCGTTGATTGCACATCAGCAGCAGAAATCTTTCGAAAACTGTCTCCTCACTTAGGAAAGTGGGAGAGGTGTGACCTTGGGGGCAAGCACAGAGCTAGGTACTGTCACCTACTCCTAGCTCCTCCGTCTAGGCTAACTCTCAACGAAGCCAAGGGGGGTAGTCCCTAACAAAGAGTTTTCTATTGCTCATTGTTTAAGTTAAGTTTTAAATGTTTTTAGATGCGGATGGGTGTTGTTTAGGAGTTTCTGTGATTTTAGATGATTAATATGATGAATTGAGCACAATACAAAGCAATCCACGTTGCCATCACTGGAATTAAAAGATAGACAAATATTTGAGCAATTCACGAAAATAAATGAAACATTCACAGATATGACTTAAAATCAAACATTCAATGGACAAATGGCCCAGATTATTAACAATGCTAAAAGATGGAACCAATGCCTATGGAGTAAAATTATCGGAGATGCTTCGTGTTTAGAAAGATGTGAATCCCAAAAGATGCCAGTGAATGTTAGGTTTTGCAAGTGCTCTTGGTAATTTTTAAGAGTTTTTAAGAGTGGTCTTGCTTTGGGGTGTCAACAAAAAGGTTTATCAAAGCCGGGAGACTCTTCTAAGTTGCCTCCGTTGAAGACATGTCGGGCCCGCCCAATATCCAAGGCTGATATTGTCAAGTGACTAGCTAGCCAAGAATCTATGACAGCGGGAGGTTTCGGTGCCTCTACTAGGAAGTACTTTGGAAGAATCCCTACAACGCCGGTGCGTTGGTTACGGGGTGTTGAAGTGTTATTAGGTTACTCTTGCGGGGTTTAAAGATTCAGTGTCGTTTCTAGGTACTCCGATCTAGGATCGGTTAGAGCATACTCTGGCAAGGAGGGAGGGGAGTTAATTAATTAAAGGGGCGTGAGTTGCAAATTTTATTAAGTTAATTAATTAAAACCCTCCGACAGAGAGCGCTCTTGACCTCGTCTTATGACAATGGTTCAAAAAACTTAGCTAAGCTAGATGAAACTAATGCAAGGGTAGTGCAAACCTAAGATGCTCTCTGATAGAGAGTGCTCTGGACTTGTGTTTCTGCATGTTCAAGAGTCTTACTTATGGATGATTTGATTAAATAAACACAACAATTAATATGAAAGGTGGTTGATTAAAACTCTCCGACAGAGAGCACTTTTGATTCGCCTTATGGTGAGATTCAATAGATTTTGGTTCTTTTTATGATTTAACAATTTATAACAAGACACCAACAAGCAATGATGAATCTAGCAATTAGTGGAAATGGAGCTAAGGAACAACTAGCAATTAGTAAGAATGAAACTAAGTTTCATCAAAGAGCTAAACTAATTGCTTAAGGAAAACTGAACCAAGTAAATCATGAAAATGAACACAAGACACACTTTCCCAAAATAGGGGAAGTAGAAAAGAAACGAGACTTGCTTCCACTCATCCTTTTTTTATTATTAATCTTTTACAATGATGATGTGTTCTTTGCTTCTTGGAAGAACGGGGAAAGAAGGGGATGAACGAGAAGGGATAACAGTCTTTTTGTTCTTCTTGCACTCCTTGTTTGTTCGTGGCCTTTGGGCTCTCCTTCACCTGTCTACAATCTAAGAGCTCTAGACACACACTTGTTATGAAATTAGCTGATAAAAAATAACTTGAAATTTAATCTACAAACTTGCTACAAACACTTACCCAAACTCATCGAAAAGAAGGAAGAAAAGAGGCAGGAAAAATGCTAGGTAAGAGGGGTGAAAAAAGGGTGAAAAGAGGGGAAAAGACAAGTCAAAGAAGGCTGGAAACTAAGTGAGAAAGAGGGCTGCAAATGAGGGTGAAAAAGGCTGAAAGTACAGCCCAAAAGATGGTTGAAGAAAATGATGGAAAGGGGCTACAAAAGGTGGAAACAAAGAGGCAAAAGAGGGCTGTCCAAAAGGGTAAAAATGGGGAAAAGTCGACAGCGAACAAAAAGAAGGAAAGGCTGCAAATAAAAGGCCTAAAAGGCTAAAAATAAAGCATAGGGCAGCCAACCGGGGCAAAGGCTAAGTGAATGAATGTTCACTTTAGCCCAAACGTGCCATAATCCCAAGAAAATAAAGATTTTTTAATTTGAATGATGAATAAAAGCAAGGAGAGAATGGTCAAACCTGTGGATCTTTTTAAAGCACTTGGATCTCGTGAAGCATGCAATTACCGGAAAAGCGTACTTGACTCCAAGAGAAGAAGATGCAACTGAGCTCGAACTTCTGCTTGGTTGGATGGAAGGATTTGCAAAATAACACTCATAGACTTGCCAAACAAAGGATTAGATCATGTGTTGTTCACATATTGAAATAAAGAAGAGCATGAACTATAACTGAATAAAACAATGTTTTTTTTTAAATTCTAAAAGTAAATCAATAAACAGCTAACTTGCAAACCGCAAATACTTGTTCTTATGTGCTTGCAGAAGCCTTCTAAAGCATACCATCATAATCTCAAATAGACAAGATAGAAAAACATTAAAACAACATCACCTCATCCATCAAGTGCAATCATCCAAAGAATCACACCACATGAGCCTCCAAAGCCTTAATTTTATTCCAATGGTTGCATAGAAGCAACAAGCAATTACAAAAGTTTCACCAGAGTTTCTCTACCCAAAAATCCATCCGAATAGAGCTAAAGGAGCCTCTATTTGTACAATGAGAGAGTGCTAAAACCCTAAGACCAATCCTCAACCCTAACCAGCCTGGCCACCAAACAGAGATGCCAGACCTAAATCGGAGAACCGGGAGTGAGGGGAGGCCTCCACCCAGGCAAGGCGCCCCCACTCCAACCCTAAACACTGAAATCCATCCACAGATGAGCCCACATGTGTGGAAGGCGCCCTCAGGAGAGAGAGGGGTGTGAGCTGTTGAAGGAGACTCTCTGCTGCATAGGAAAGCTGCCTACTAGGTCTGGGAACCTACTTTGTTAGGTCTGGAGGAGCCACTGCTAGGTTTGGGAAGCCTATTGATGGTGTAAGCTTCAGTCTTCACCCCATTAAATCATCGGACCAATGAGTGCTCTCCATCTCATTCTTTAGCTGGAGATGACTTGTCTGCCAACTGATAATAAATTAATTGCTCTCTTAATGATGACTGAAGCTGAGTTATGATAACTCCAATCTTCATAAGTGCTCCATGAGATGTCATTTAGCCTTTTATTTTACTGAATTTGGATTAATTTGGAGAGTTTTAATTTTCTCCAAAATAATAATTTTTTAATAAAAATTCATTTTTTACTCAAAACTAACTTTTTTGAGAAAAAAGACATTATGTGTTCGATTGTTGATCTGAAAGTTGGTTCTGACTGGCTGGCTGATCAAGAATGATTTTTGGCTTAAGGTTAGAGCCTTTAATCACTGAATTCGGAGTCCGGATGACTGACTGATCACGAACGGGTTTTTTTCTATTTAATTTATGGAAAAATTAACCCAAAAAACTTAGGAAAAGTAATTAAAAATTAAAAAATTAATTTTTTTTTTTTCGTTCGAAAAAGATTTTTTCGATTTTTTTTTATATGTCCAGATGAATTAGGACATGACCATGATCTACCTAAATAATGCCTAGTAGGTTTATAACACTCAGTTGGGCTCTAATAACCCCCTAAGGCCCAGAATTCAACATCGGGCATTCCAGCTTTGGAGGAAGCGGGAGAAAACCTCGTCAATTATACTCGGCTGAAGGCAAAGCATAATTGTCAGGGGCAAGAAAATCCTTGGAATACCCTATTTGAAATTCTACGTCTTAGGAGACCGAACCACTCAAAAATATCCTACTAGCACATTTTATTACAAACCCCGCGGGGCCATGGTCAAAATTATTAAAATAAAAAAGTGACTAGCCAATATTGGCTAGACATGCAGATGGATCAACTGATACACTGGAATCAGACTTTGAACAAGTCTGTCAACCGGCGGCTCCTCAGGTAACCTAACTATGGTACAAAAAAGTTGGTAACAAAGATCAAATTATGCAAGGATAATCTATACAAAATATGTATCCGTTTATCAAAGATCACAATGGTAGTTGAATTACTTTTTTCACTATTAGGGAATTTTTTGAGTGATCATCATAGCACATTGTAGGAAAAAGAGAGCAATGTTTCAAGTGGTAGATGAGTTAGGGCTAAATGTGAGGCTCATGTCGGAAATTCAATTTGGGAGGAGTGAAAAATAAATCTATGATTTATCACAAATACAAAACAAGAAATGCGTTTAATGGCTGACAACCAAATAAAAAAAAATATACTTTTAAAAATTTAGGTATATTTTTGAAAATACCTTTCAAAAATTAGGTTTAAGTCATAAGATGGAGGGACAAATAAAAAGCATTTATGAAAAGCGTATATAAACCTAATTATTGGAGTAGGGAAAAATATGAAGTATGAATGGAAAACTCGGGAAGAGAGCATTGATATTAGATAGCTAGATGCCGGTTTCCCTTGAATACATTTATATATGTGATGTCATGTTGTCTTGGTTATCCACTTTTGAGTCCTTGATTGGACAGCTATGATGTTTCATGATACAGTATCGACTTTGATGTATCATTTTACATTTGGTATGACTACATCATGATGATATATATCAATGCTTTCTCCATATTTATGTTCCAATGTGTTTATTTGATGTTATTGTTGCTTTAAATGTTTAAAATTTTGAAAACAATGAATGTATTCTGCATTTTTTAATGTTTGTCGACTTTTGCCGATTTTTCCCGATTTTTTCGTCGATGTTGCCGAAAGTTGTATTTTAGACCCTTGTCGGCTTTTTGCCGATGTCGACTTTTTCAACATTGGTCAAAAGTGATGGCCGTCCATAAACTTGTAGCTTCAAGAGATGTGCCAAATATATGTTTTTTAAACCCTAGCCACCTTGCCCCTTAGATTTGGTAGCTATGTAGCTAGAGTACCTGTACCCGGGGGTAGGGTACATGTCATAGGGTATGTCTCTTGTCGTACCCATACTAGGTCCATGTACCTGAGACTTTGTTACAAAAAAAGGGGTACTTATAGGCGAAATGGTACGTCGTACCCAGTGTTTGGGTACTCCAGGGTACGACCGACTCAGTAAAATGCAATCCATTGGGGAAAATGTAATGACTCCCACCAAATCTAAACTATTTTTGTGCTAACTACGTATAGAGTCTGGTTTAGGACTTATGTAAAACACTTTGCAACATTGTTCAAATTCCACTGAGTATTGTCCAAATCTGGTAGATTGATTATACATTGATTTACAATGAATGTTTTTATGGGTTTGTGTTCAACACTCATGGAACATAATTCGACTATCAAATGTGCACATAAAAAATATACATATATATTTAATACTGAGAAATACACTCACATCAACATAGGAATATATTTGGTAATTTGCAATTTTTTATTGCTTGTAACAGTAGTACAAATAGGTGTTTAAATTTAAAATAAGATTTCAAGTGTACCTTCATGTCTAATTTTGATTGTTTGTTACAGCTGCTTGGTACAATGATTTATCAAATTTTATGTAACTTCCAGTCTTCCAATTGATATCTACTAAGTCTATGATTTATCAATTTTATGTTTCAAATTTTCAATTTGAATGTTTATTGTTCAAATAATCATCGAATTTGCAATTATGAATCATGATTCATAATTTATGAAGAAATCTATATGCATGTATGATGTGACTATGACACACACACACACACACACACATATATATATATAATACCCCCGACGTACCCAAGTACCCTTTTTCAAAAAGTGGCGTACTCGTTCCCTACGCTGTTGGGAGCAGGAGTGAAAAGCAAATTTTTCAAAAGATTTCGATTTGGGAGCGTTTCGGGAGTGTTTTTTTACAATATATATTTTTATATATTGTGATGCATATATATTAAAAAAACATGTATTAAACCAAATTAGTTATAGAAAACATCGATATAACCATTAATACCCATGTCACATATAACATCAATCATCTAGGAGCTATGACTTGTAGCATTGTCATCAAATGATCAATCATCAACAACATCAATTTTTAAATTTCAACATATAATATTTGCCATCAACAAACTCTAATAGTCTTAATAGATAACATCAACCATGAAATGACACAGCATCATAATATCATATTCAATACCAAAGAGTTGTAAGATCATAAGATGACAAGAATCAAGATGAAATCAACAATTTAAAGTTCAAACTTCAAACTTCAAAGTAGGCCATAATGTTTACAAAATAGGCCATATTAAACATCAAATACAAAGTATTATGATACTATCTTACTAATCTACTAAGTTTTCCTCTTGCCATGAGAAACTTCCAATTTTTTTCTCGTGTTCTAGGTGGAATAGAAGCTATTGGAAGTGATCGTGGAACACGAGAAGAAGATGAATGGCCCCCACGGATTGCTGGACGTTGTGAAGCTAAAGACAAAACTCCTGCATCTGTAAACCTGCTGGTGGTTGGGGTGGCATCTCTGATGTATGAATCGGATGAGGATCACCCTCATGATCACCCAATAGTTCATCCTCCAAGCGCTTTAATGCAATGGCTCCATCCTCCACATTAGCCTCCTCTGGATTGTTGTCCCAAGTAAAAAAAGTTCAATCATTCTTGGCCGCTTCACAATAAAGGGACAACAACCTCAAGTTGTAGTGCACATAAATCAAACTTTCGGCTCATTTGTATTCAAACTATTTCTCCTGATGTTGTGGATGAAGCTGTAGGTGCTCCAACACCTCTCTGCACAAGAACTATTGACAACCTGTGAAAGCACCCTCACCGCCAATTTATGCAAATATGTGGCACCACTGCCATACATGTTCCACCAACGGATAGGATCCAACCTCTCTCGATCTTTGGTTGCATGCAAGGTACCAAAGACTCCATGTTCACTGATATATTGGCTCAATTCACTCCGTACTTGAGCACACTCCTCATCAGGGACCAACTTGTCTAATGTAAGCATATACCCATTTTGCACCTCTGGATCTGTGTGTGGTCTTTTCCCAACTCCACCGCCAGGTGTAGGTTAGGCCAACCAAGATGGAGAATAATATTTTGGGGTAAGGACATATGTAAGGGCATAGAGTGGAACATTCGAACTATCCCACCTTTTGACCACATGTTTATGAATACGGTGATACAAGATTGCATCTCTTTGCTCAACAATGTCTTTTATATGACCAAGCATGCTATCCATTTGCTCATACACCTCCCCAATCACCGGCTGATCTGTATCTGCAAATCGAATCATATTATAAACAAACTTGGTGAACTGTAGAACATATTTAACTTGTGTCCAAAAATGACCATCAAGAACGGTGTCCTCCACCTCTTGAAAGTCATGTCTATAAGATGCGCTTGCAGCACTGTCTTTCAATCCCTGCCATGAATCACTTGAGACTATACTAGCCAATGCCTCTCTTACCTTCAAAAGCCTCCTGAAGGTGAGGTAGTAGCTACCAAATCTAGTCTTCGCAATCTTCAATAGCTCCAACCTAGAGTGATTGTGAAAAATGTGGCGGGCCATGCTATGATTGGTGATAAATTTTATCATTTTCTTACCTCTCTTGTACAAGGCACCAATCCATCGATAACTAAGGTCCTTCATCTTAACAATATCATGCATCAAAGGTTCAATGTGTGAACCAAACACGCTGATATGTTGGGATACTTATCCTCAATGATTGCTCCTGCCGCCTTGCAATAAGCAGCATTATCTGTGATGACTTGAATGACATTGTATGGCCGAATCGTTTGAATGGTTTCAAGTAAAGGTTGTGCAATATTGATACCGGTCTTGTAGTGATCTGAGTAGTCATGAGCTGAAAGGAAGACCGCACCACTAGTAGACACACCAAGAATATTTATCAATGGCTTGCCTTTAACATTTGTCCACCCATCAGATACAATTGATACCCCATATAACGACCAATCATTTGTAAACGTTACAAGAGCACTATTGATTTTGGCTCTTTCCCTGTCAAGCCCCACGGTTCTAGCTTTGTCATACCCAGGGCTCCTATATCTTTTAGGGGCACCATTGACGGCTTGTACCATTTCATGCCAATAGCGTGAGCGAAGAACATTGAATGGCACACCACATGCATAGAGAAATCTGTAAACTTTTGACTCCACATCATTTTTGCAACCAAGGTCAAGGAAATCTGATAATGTTTTTTGCATAGGCGAGAATTCACTAGCATGGGTGGATGATGATCCAGATCCACCACTAAACATTCTCTGTGGGGATTCAGATTCGACCCTTGATCTCTTGGAATTGTTTTGAGTGGCCTCTTCTTCCATCCTGTATATGTTTCTTTCTTTACCTGACACTTTGTCACATGTTTTGACTCCAGTAGCCTTACCTTTATAACATGGCATAATCCCACACAAATGCTTTCTTACACGGGTATATGAACCTGTATAAGTTTTATTACAACGGAGGCATATAAACTTTGTGGTTCCACCCTCTCTCCCTCCCCAAAGCCTTGTTACATACTTCCACAAAGGTGTCGTGTCTTTTTTTGGCCCCTCATCACTCTCAATCTCCTCCTCCTCCTCCTCTTCCTCTCCCTATTCCTCCTCCTCTCCATGGTATGTGCGGCTCCCTATCTCTTCATCTTCATCATTACCACCACCAAATCTACTTCCCACCACCACCATCACGAGAAGAATCAGAACCAAAAACAATAACCACATACCCATCATGCTTGTTGATTCAATATTGGAATCACTTCTTGCCTACAATAGAATGATGGAGAAGAAGAAATTGAAAAAGGTAGGAAAAAAACACATGCAAGATTTAAAATTTTAACAAAGTGAAATATTTTTTTCAAAAACAAACAAAGATTAGGTTTGTAGAGCCTACCTCTTTAGCTCTTCAAGGATGGTTGAATGTCTCTATGGAAGCCTTCAATCTTCCTTCCAAGCTCTCACAAATAGAAGCTTTCAATCTCCCCTCCAATCTCCCTTCCAAGCTCCTACAAATTTTCTCTCAAACAACTAGCAAAGCCACTCTAGTGTTAATAAACACTAGTTAAACCCTAGGCAATTACCAAAAAACTTTTTTTCTTTGCAAAATAGGAAAAAATGAGAAAACATTTTCATCAAGTGGAATCGCTCAGGGAGCGATTTTTAGCTTCGGAATCGGCCTGGGAGCGCTGCGGAATTGCTGCGGGAGCATTGATTCCTAATCGCTCCCTCAACGATTCCAAAAAAGTCAGGGAGCGAATTTTTTTTAAGGGAATCGTGATTTCTAAAATTGCTCCTGGGAGGAATCGCGATTCCTCAGCGATTCCTCCCGGAGCGCAAATCCAAAGCGATTTGTGAGGGGGAGGAGCGATTCCTTGCGACCTTGCTCGTACCCGTACAAATACCCATACCCATAGTTGTACCCAAGTTTCCTGGCAACTTAGTTTGGTAGTCAACCACACTTGACTGTTGGGACACTTTGCTTTTCTTGGCGTCCTGAACTTATAAATTTGAAACATGTATTCCTAATCTTCTCTAGCACTTCCTTTTGGTATATCCAATGTTTAAAAACTCAGACTCGAACTCGAAATCGGTCGAGGGTTAACTTGGACTCAGACCAATAATTGATTGAGGGTTAACTCAGACTCGAACTCAGTATCGGTAATGAATTGGTAATGAATCGACTGATTTGAATTTAATGAGTCGGTTTAATAAAAAACACACAAAATATTTAAATTTTGAAGTAAAAAATATTTTAAAGATTCTAATCCATGATTGCAAAGCATTAGAGACAAAATATTTGAAGTTTGTTCATGTATATACCATAAAAGGTTGAGCATATAAAAATGACATGAAGTGTAGTGTGCAGTACATATGTAGAAGATTGGAACAAAATGAAAATATATATTCCAAGAAGCCTACATGGCCTGTAGAGTGACAGTCCAAAAAACAAAATGCTATGATGCCACTACATCATTGATCAACATGATCAGTCATTAAACTCATCACCACTTCTAGAATTGGAAGTAGGACTAGCAATGGCATAAGCAATGATCTGGCTCGGGCTCAAACCCCTTAAGGTCATCTACAATTGCTCCAATAGTTGTAGTACTAGCTGAATGCCTAGAAGCATGATGTGGATGTAGAGGTGCATGCATCTATCCTTCTCAACTAGTGCTTGCCATGTTTGGATCTACACCTGCATGAATTGATGGTGGTATTGGTAATAGTGGATATACTTCCAAATTAATATCACCGAACTTATCCGCATCAATATCAAAACAATGTTAAACTTTGGATCTTGAGTCTCCACTACCCATTTTGAGGTTGGATCAATATTATCCTACACGATGGGATCTGTATCAAGTCTTTTGTTCATCAATTGGTTGTGCATTAATCGGAGGTTGTACTGCACAAAGACTAAACCATTTATTCATGTTTGCTCTAAACAGTTTCTCCTAATCACGTGAATCTGGTCAAAGACAGACCAATTGCACTCACACTTGGAAGAATTGCATGGTTGACTAAGGACTTGAATTGCAAACTTTTGTAGTTGAGTACCTCAACTACCAAATGACTCCCACCATTGTGCTGCAAGTGCAAACACAATTAAATAAACAAATTAGATTGTGAAGTTGGCTAAATATTGAAGCATTTAAAGTTTTAAAATTAAATAATTGAATTTAATAAAACAATGGAATTGTTTACCTGGTTGGTCTACATCTCTTTCAATCTTAGCCATAGTTTTGCCAATGGTACTTGTGGCTCTAGTTAAAGCACAAATCTATTGGTGTATCTCCAATTGTGCCATCTCTTTTGGGACCATGTGCTCAAGACACTGATCCAATCCATTTTTGACCTCCTCGGTATGATCTTCTCCAAACTGAGCTCTATAATGATACCTTGGGTTCTGGAAATACCCAACTGCATGTATAAGGCAATGGAGTTGATTGTTCCATCTCCTATTGATGATATCCCATATAGGCCCATACTTAGCCACTCTATCCATGTATGTTGTGCTTAGTTGCTCTTTTTCCTGATCCATAACCTCATTCATGTAGCCCATGACCAATTTTCCCCCATCCATCAACCTCAATAGTTTTAAAAGACTTTGCTGCTTTTTTCGAAAATGAGCTTTCCAAAATTTTCTTGGTGTCTTTCCATTTGTTCTATGGGCCCATTTACCTGAATTCCATTCATCACTTGAAAACATCTTTTCCAAGTTGTGTCTTTAAGCAATGGGAGATTGCAATGTGAGGAAGTGAGTTGCAAATCTAGTAATGGCAGGCCTAACAAGTTCCTTGCTTTGTGTGTGTTTCCTCATCAATCTCAATACCCATGAGTGGTTGTATATGTATTTTATGATGCTTTTGGCATGCTCCACAGTGTTCTTGATCCAATCCTGTTTGTATATGTCCTCAAGCATGAGGTGTATGCAATGTGCTGCACATGGGATCCAAAATATGGTTTTGTATTTTCCCTCTAACATCTTACCAACAAGAACTTAGTTAAAGGCATTATTTGTGATGACGTGCACAACATTAGCTGCCCCCACCTGTTCAACAACCTCATAAAAAAGCTGAAACAACAAATTTGCATCTTTCACTTTATTAGATGCATCGTATGATTTTAGAAACATGGTTCCCTATGGGCAAGATAGAAGGAAGTTTATTATGGTACGGTTCCTTCCATCGGTCCATCCATCTGCCATGATAGTACATCCTGTTTTGACCCATGTTTATTTGAACTCCTTGAAATTTTCATCTATGGACATGATCTCTTTGTGCAAAAGAGATCCCCTCAAGCCATGCATACTAGGGCCTTTGAAGCCCTTACCAACAGCTATAATAGAATCCCACATAGGTTGGAAGTAAGGTGAGTTAGCAGCATTGAAGGGGATATTTGCATCATACCACCATATAGCTATGTACTCATGGACAACTTCTTTGTATTGCCTTTTCCAATGGGCATCTAAGGTGGGCTGAGTTTGTGTTGTAGTTGGCTGAGAAGCAGTGACACTATCAGAGCGGGAGATGTGAAATAACTTTGGATGTTATTCTTCTTTTTGGACATATTTGTTTGGGAGGGAGAAACATAATGAAAGGGATCTCTGAAATTGGTAGAAGGTATAGTTGAAGAGCCTTCAAATTCAAAATGAGGAGCAAATCTCTTCATTTTTGCAAGTTGCCTCTTCTTCCCTATTTTTGCCCCTCTCTTTTTGGTTAGCCTTCTCCACTTCATATTGCTCAAACTGCCAGTGCAAATCCAACCTAATCTCTCCAGTGACCTGTAACATTTCTTCTAATAGCAACCAATTGCTGTTTAAGCCTATGAATGCCCCCTTGAGCAGCCCCCTTCAGCTTCTTAAGTGTTGAAACAAACTGGTAACTGACAGTCCCTCCTATTTATATCAGGTCATAGCTATTCTCTTTACCAGAGCCTGAAATTCATCATCTTCCAACCACAAGGGGTTGAATTAGACAGGGATGGGAGTTTAGTCTATCAGATGATCCAATTGCAGAAGAATAGGTGAACGGTCAGATCCACCCCTTGTTTCCATTCAGGATCTTGCCCTATAAAAGTCATTTACCATGGATTCAGATATCAATACTCTGTCCATCCTCTTGGACATCCCAGCCTTCCTGAGTCTTTTGTTTCTTTGGTTGGGAAGTAATTTCATGGGTTCCAAGTCCATAGGCCCTGCCTCTTTAATCTTGTTCCTGAAATAGTCAGCCATCCTATCCAATCTAGTAGTATTTCCCCAGACTTCTGACCTACAGAGTGAAATTCAAATCACCTCTAATCATGAGCTTTTCCGCTTTGCAAAGAAGGCTTCCCAGAAATCCTGTCTATTATCATATAGACTGTAAACATTTATGATTGAGATTTTTTTGCTCATTTTTATTATCATGAGGTTCAGACATTGAGCTAAAAGAAGCAGCATTAAGGATATTGATTTTCTCCATGCCGTAATAAGCTCTCCCCCAAAATTCCATATGGCATCAACAGCCATGAATTCCCAACCCCTGGGACACTTTACTAAGCTGTCAATATTCTTATCACCCAAAGACAGATTCCTGCAAGAGCATAATATCAGGTTTGTGCAGCTCAACGAAATGAACAATGGTGAGTCTTTTGGAGGGACTGCTTGAGACCTCAGGAATTTAGAGAAAGAATAATCATTTAGAACCATTTGTGGGGTTATGTCCTGCATTAAGGACCCCAGGTAAAGCCTTTTGTTTGCCCTGTTTAATCTCCCAAACCACCTCAGCTTGAGCCAGCCTTATATAGGATTTTCTAACAGCCGAAGAGGGGCCAGGATCCCTAGCCGTGTCACTGGAGGGACTATTGACAAATCATCTGGGACCCCTGAAGGGATATTGGCATATTGGCATGTGGAAGGCTCCTCCTGACCAGGAAATAAAGAAGATTTATCCAGAACAGAATCATTTGTTCTGTGGGAAGAAACAGTTAGACTGCGTACAGGAGAGGTCTGGTTCAAATTTTCTCTCCCAACCAGAGGGTTAGAATGTTCTCTCCCCTTCACAGACCTTTTACAGTGTAGGTTTGGATTATTCCCCTTCCTAGGAAGCTCTGCTGGGAGTGGTCACAAAAACTTATTTCTCAGATCCATAAAAACAGAATCATCTTAGGGAATAATAGTAGAGGGAATTGTCAAGACTTCTTGGGATAAACTGGAGACAGTTTTTTTTTTTCAATATAGTTTTGCCCCATATTTTCAATTTGCTTCAACTCCAGACAGATAAAATTCCACTCCAGAACAGAAACCACATTATCTGCAAGATCAGGATCCTTGTGACTGGAGTCTTGCATTTGAATTTCAGCCTCATCCCCCTTGTTACTGTTTGCGCTAGCCTCATTTTCCATTGATTTGGACTTCTGGAGTTGAAGAACTATTTATGCTCACATTTCGATGTGCTGTATTATCAATTTTTTTTCTCCAAGCCTTTTGTTTGAAAGGCTAAGGACTTTCAGCTACTTTGTGTACATGAAAATGACAACGTATGGGTGAAATGCAACATTTATGGAATCTGATATCCGATTGTATATAGCATCTTCCACCTGGATCTCCAAGCTTGCAGGAAGTCAATTACTGATATCCATCTCTACCAAGGGCTTGGGGACCGACCATTGCACACTAGATTAGTTGGTGTGGTCTATTAAAGGACCTTCCCAGTGAATTACCAATTATGCACAGGATCCTTTTTGACCAAAACTCGTTAGGTAAACCTGGTAACTTCACCCAAACAGGATATTTTCACAGAACCTCTGTTCTGGGATTGAAACAGGCAGTCCAAAACAGGAAAGACAGGTACGTTGTACCCCAAACCCAGCGACCATACAATATATTTTGTTTGTCCTGTTTTGATTTGAAGCTAAAACCCAACCATTTCCTTGCCAATAAGTGAAAAACAGGCCTTTACCCTATAACATTTGACCAATTCATTCTGAATCCAGTTATTAGGACGTAACTCTGAAATATACCTGTTTTAAACTTCTGCAGAGAACTCTTGAACCTCATCAAGCTGGATGTCCTACTCCAAAGACATTTTCACTGCATAGTTTACTTTTTGAATCACTTGATCTGTTTTCTTTGCCTTTAGAGAGGCTGAAGCCGGGGCCATATAATTTTCTAAAACAATGATGACCCTGCAAAGGAACTCCCAAGTCCAAACTTTTTCCTACAAAACAGATCCTCTGATCTGGAGCTCCAACCCCTTTGCAATAACTGAAACTTCCAATAACCCTTGATTCTGAAGACATTCCTCTGATTGAGTGAATGTATATTCTTTGCTCTGATATGGAGCCGATGGAGGAAAATGTGAGGTTGGATTACGTGACTCTTTCCAGTGTTTGGAACTTTATATCCAATGAAACATCAGCCACCATGGCCTGTACTGCTGGAGGGACTGTAAGGTCCTTGTCTGGTCTGTCAGACTTGTGTTGTAGGGTCAAGCCTACCCTCTTTTTCATTCTGGCCAATAGTTTGATTCGACAAAAAAGTGGATCCTGGAACATCTGCTAAAGATTTTCTAAAAATGAAGCCAAGTCATCAACCCTAGCCATGGTTGAGGACCAAATCATGTCACCTTTGTATGGATCTAAGGTGTAATCCACCTGATCCAGGTCCTATGCCATCCTTTGATCATTAAACCATTTATATCTTCAAGCAGCAGACTGCCTGTTTAAAGGATCCTGATATTTAATGTGATCTACTTCAAAAACTAGTTCCACGGGTTAAACTGCCACTAATTCTCTCTAAAATACAGACCAAATAGTTTGATTTGACAGAAAAGTGGATCCTGGAACATCTTCTAAAGATTTTCTAAAAATGAAGCAAGGTCATCAACCCTAGCCATGGTTGAGACTTAATCAGGTCACGATCTAAGGTGTAATCCACCAGATCCAGGTCCCATGCCATTCTTTGTGCATTGAACCATTTATATCTTCAAGCAGCAGAATGCCTGTTTCAAGGATCCTGTTATTTAATGTGGTTTACTTCAAGAACTAGTTCCATGGGATCATTGAACCATTTATATCTGCAAGCAGCAGAATGCCTGTTTCAAGGATCCTGTTATTTAATGTGATTTACTTTAAGAACTAGTTCCATGGGTTAAACTGCCACTAAATCTTTGTAAAAATATATTCCAAATAAAGTGCATTGCAATGAAGCTATTTGTACTTTAGATTAAAAGGAACACCAATTTTTTTTAGGATCTAAATTGATGCTATCCTATATCTGCAGTTATGATGAAGAGGGAGAGCCAATTATGGACCCAGATATTCAATCAGATAGAGAGGTGTCTCCAGAGCCAGAGCCAGCTGATGAGGATTGGCGCCAGGAGCGATCCCCTTCTCCTGCATTGGATTCGGCAGAAGAAGATGCACCCAAAGCTAAGCCAAGAAAACGGCTTATAAAAAAGAGTGCACATGAAAGCTCTCCTGATGAGCAGGAGCAGTCTAATAAGAGGAAAAGTAGGGATAAGGATGGAGCAAGTGGTCAGCCTCGGAAAAAAAGGAAATCTAAGGACGATGGTGATGGAAGAGAAAAGAAGTCAAAATCCAAGTCGGGATCGAAGAGTGGAAGAATATCAAAATCAGGTGGAAGGGGTGAAAGTTCTCGAAGCAATAGAGGCGATACAGAAATGAAAGAAATGTGGGACTCAATTGCAGGGATCGATTCTGAGGTCAGTTTTTTTTTGCTTGTCTTTTGTAGTTGACTGACTGTCAGAACTCTGGTTTCAAGATATGGTGTCTAGTTTGTTCTCAAATGTTGGTGGCTAAATGTGTTCACATTTTTATTTTGCATCTTAGGATGACCATGAGGGTCAGAAGACGGGGGAAGATGAAGCCTTTATTGATGATGCTGGGGTTGACCCACATGACCGGTATGCCAGTGATGACGAGGCAGGTTCTATTGGTGATGCTCCTCAGGTATGAACATGAAACTGCAGCATAACACTTTTTGGTTCATACTTTGAAACGAAACTTCCATAACAATACAGCCTAACACTTTTTGGATCCTTCTATGAAAGGAAACTTGTCTAAAATGGTTTTTGCTCAATCTCTCTATCATTTTTCTCTTACCCTTTGTACGTAGTGTGAGTCATAATGCACTTAAGATTTGCATAGCCTGTAGAAGCGTGCGATTTTAAGCTTGTTTTGAAGAGAATTATGTCCTATTTTATGCATGTTGTTTTCAGAGCTGAAGTGTCTCATTTCTCATTGCTTGTATATTTGCAGGCAGAAGAGGGAGAGGAAGATGATGAAATCAACAACCTTTTTAAATCTGCAAAGAAGAAAAATAAGAAAGTTGAGCGTACGGCTGAGGAAACTGGATTGCTTGTAGAGAAGTTTATGGCTAGGCTTGAAGTAGCAGCTGAGGAAGATGCCGAATTGAATCGACAATGTAAACCTGCTATAAATAAACTTAAAATGCTACCTGTGCTTACTGGGGTTCTTTCCAAGTAAGATACTGTTATTATAATTTGCTATATACGAAAATGCTTCACTATGCAAATTGTTATCTGTAATTTTTATTCAACTTTCTTTTCATTATTGGCATGGTTTCCGCAGGAGGCAATTGCAGCAAGAATTCTTAGACCGTGGGGTGCTCTCAGTATTAAAGAATTGGCTTGAGCCTCTTCCAGATAAATGTCTTCCTAATACTAATGTTCGCACTGCTGTTTTGAAGATTTTAACAGATGTAAGATTTTTATCTCTTGTATCTGGCATTTATTTAAAATTCGCTTGGTAACAAATTTGTCTGGTGACGGTGGTTATTTCAGAGCAAGTTAATGCCATAAGGGATGTCTTCAGTTTTTTAAATGTTTCATTTTGGAGTATCAATATTGCTTGTTGAATTACTTGTTAAAGTTTACCAGATTTTATAAAGTGATTCATGTTTCCAGCGTAATGACATTGCTACATTTTTATCATAGAATATTCCATATTTCCCAGTATCATGGTTGTGTTGTTTTTTTATATCAGAACCATCTTTCTCAAGCGTTTCATTTTATCATGGATGCAGTTACCAATTGACGTTGAACAGTATGACAGGAGAGAACAGTTAAAAAAAAGTGGATTGGGAAAGGTACAGTTTTAGGTTTTATCCATTTGAAGTTATGCTGTTACACTCTCAATCACATGCATATGTACAAAAATATGGGAATCAGAGCGTGAGCACCTCTTGTTTTACAGGTTATCATGTTCTTGTCAAAATCTGATGAAGAGACGACATCAAATAAGAAGCTTGCAAGAGACCTCGTTGACAAATGGGTAATGGATAAATTGTTGAATTTTTAGCATTAGCAGAAATACTTAAAAATTTGCAGATTAACTTAAACAAATAACATGTGCAGTAAAATAACATTCATCACATCAGCACAATGGACACAAGAATTTTTCACTGGGGAAACCTTCAAAGGACAAAAACCCCAAAAAACATTAGTAGTTCATCTCGTAAATGAGATGACTTAGGAAATTCTTCAAAAAGTTCCTCAAACCCCAATCTGGGTTAAACCACAATTTACAGTAAGATTTTCTTAGTGAAAATTAGTGCAAGGGTTTCAAACCCTAGTAACTGAAATTTCCAAATCTGATTGGAAAAGATCGGTACTGTCCAAAACAAAAGTCTACTAAAAAAATATCAGATCTGTCCAAAAATATTAGATCTGCCCAAAATATCAAATCTGCCCAAAATATCAGATCTGTTCAAAAATATCAGATCTACCCAAAATACCAGATCTGCCCTAAATATCAGATCTGTCCAAAATACCAGATCTGCCCAAAAATATCAGATCTTAAGGTGTCTTCCCTAGATCTGAACTTGGCTGCCCAGATCTGAACTTGGTTGCCCAGATCTGAAGATGGTTGCCCTAGATCTGAAGAATGATTGCCCGGATCTGAAGATCTGAAGGTTGATGTCCTAGATCTGAAGTTGTCTTCCCAGATCTGAACTTGGCCGCCCTAGATCTGAACTTGGCTGAAGATGAGGGTTTGGTAAAACCCTTAAGACAGAAAAGATAAGAAACCCTAGCTTAGGGTTTGTCTTCAATGGAGGATGATGATGCCATAGCTAGACTCATCCATGCTAGGGCACAATCACATAATCTTCTTTCTTCAACCTTGAGCAGCTGTACATGTGAGAGCAAGTGTGTTATAATGAGAGGGCTTGATCTTCTTAAATAGTCTTCATTCACCTGTAAGTGTACAACAAACTAGGAAAGATAAAAATATTAATATTTTTAATCTTTTCCTAATTTCACTTTCACTTTTACGGTTTACCAAAAGGGTTTTTTATTTTTCCTTTGACTTTTATAAGAAGTCCTTATTTATTTTGACTTTCACTTGTGGTCATTTTCCTATGGGCAACAAGTCTTTATTTATTTTGACTTTTGACTTTCCCTTTTTCCAAGTGCCTCTGTGGTCTTTTTTTATTTCAAAAGTACATCATCATAAACAAAGAGAATTATTAATGCTTTTACCTCACACTCTGTGTGACACCTAGATCTGGTACTAGGGTAATTTAACCAAGGGTAGCTAATCCTTTGAGAAGTACACAAAGCCCATAGATAAAGGGTCAGAGTGCCACACATGCCTAGACCCAGTCTAGGGCTTACAGTGTCTTCATTCTCCAAGAGAATGGCTACTCACAACTAAGCTGAGCCTACCAGTCCTAGACTCGTCTACATCGTGGTCTCGGACCATATGTTTACTCAACACAAGGTTGAGTCTACCTAGGGCAGAGCTGGGTCTATATCATGGTCCTAGACCAGATATCTACCATTCAACAGAATGGTCACTCAACACTGGGTTGAGTCTTCAACGTGGTCCTAGACCAGGTGGTCCCATTCTCTTAAGAGAAGGGCTCTCGATGCTGCTTAGAAAAATCAACACTCCTTAGCGAGAGAGGCATTCTCTGCCATACCAAGCTTGTCACGAAAGTACACGAACTTTGATGCTGTCAGTGGCTTGGTCAAGATATCTGCAATCTATTCATCTGTACAAATGTACTGCAACTTCAGAGCACCTCTCTGCACTAGGTCTTTGATGAAATGATACCTCATTTCAATGTGATTCAATCAAACATGAAACACTGGGTTCTCCAAAATCTTTATGCAACTTTGATTATCGCACTGGATGATCGTTGAGTCAAGCTTTACCCTTGAACAGATCAGATATCCATTTTCTGAGCCAACCTGCTTCCTTGTAGGCATTTCTTGCAGAAATATACTCTGCCTCAGCTGTATTCTGATGAGCTATGGAATCTTGCTTCCTGCTGGCCCAAGAGATCATTGTTGATCCTATACTGAAGCAATAACCAGAGGTACTTTTCCGGTCAACTGCACTGCCAGCCCAATCTAAATTGGTATATCCAGATAACATTACTCCACTGCTGGAAGTAACCTTGAGCCCATAATTGTTGGACATGCACTGATTTAGAGCATTCTTTGTGTCTGATCTTGTATGCACAAGGTGCATCCAGGATCCAAAAAGCTGTCTATACAGAGTAGAGTCCATACTCTGTGAACTGGTAGTTGAGTCACCCAACTTTGTTAAGTTGATGGTCATGGGTACACCCATAGACTTACAATCCTGCATCCCAAATATTTGCAAGATGTCTCCTGCATACTTTCCTTGTGTCAGGAAGATGTTGCCTAGCTTTTGCCAGTTTTCTAAGCCAAGAAAGTAATGCACTAATTCAAGATCTTTAATCTCGACGCTGTTCTATCAATTGTTTGATGCTTGTAAGAAACAAGTCATTTGCATATAGAACAAGTATCAAGACATGATAATGAACAACCTCAAAGTACAAGTTATACTTAGCTGTACTTTTGGAAAACCCCAAGCCATGGAGCAATCCATCCATCCTCGCATACCCAACTCTTGGAGCATACAAGGCTTTCTTTACAAAGCCTTCAGGTTGGTCAACATAAGCTTCCACCTCAATCTTGAGGAGAACTGTCTTTACATTTGTTTGATGTAACTTCTATTCAAATAATGCAACAAGTGAAATGATGGTTCTAAAGGTAGAATACCTGGCAATGGGAGCAATTGTCATTATTGACTTTCCTGTTGGTCTGGAAACAACTTTCCACACATCATTCTTCATGATTGAACTGTACTTTTCAATCATGGCATCAACCCATACCTGTTGACTTTTTGATTCTTTGTTTGATGGAGGTTTTGCACTGTCAAGCTGACCCATAAGGCCTGAGTACTTATGTGGAATCTCATAATTGTAGTTAAATTGTGAGGCTTGGATTAATTAGATCATAGAAAATAGAAAGCAACCTTGACAGCTCCTAGCAATACAAAAATCTCAAAACCAAATTAGCCAAGGCTTCAGCCATCTTCAGCAACGAAGTAACACCTAGTGAATGGTCATATACCTTTCGAATTCCTTTACCACTACCTCCCCAAAATGCTTTTCTCATAGTTTCCCTACACAATTTTTGGTGCATCATCTTTAAGATTAATCAGATCAGCTTGTAGAGGAATTGAATCATGAAGAACCATGATGTTTGTAGCCTGGCCTGCATTTCTATTTGGGATACTTGGATTATAGCAGGTTGGTTGTTCTAACTGAGACTGCTCCCTTACTCCCTAATGTAGACGTCTCCTATGACCAAGATTATCGCCAACTTTAGAACGGGGCATGGTAATCTTTATTTTATGTGGTATTTCTCTGAAGGTCCTGAGAGGAGCTTCATGCTTCTTGCCTTCTTCTACCATTTCTTAATACCAAGTTGATCTCCTTTTGGAAGGAGGAACTTTAAGTTGTTCTTCTGATGGATTTTTAGTGTTCTTAGAAACATCTGGAATTTGATCCTCAAATTCCTATTCCTCCCTCTGAGTTTCTGAAACTGGAAACTCTAGTGGAGGTACTTCATCTTCTTTTGAAAGCTCTTGTGATTGATGCACAGCTTTCTCAATGAAGATTACAACTTTGCTGACTGTCTTTTGTAAGTCTGGAAGTGCTGTGCAATGAAGGTGTGTAAACCTTCTATGCCACAACTCACATGGATCCACTGCATGGGTGGGATACTCAGAAACCTTGTAAAGGCCTCCCTCTTGAACCCCAATCTGTAATGCTGAGCTTATGTCTTCATCCTTTGCCCATAGAAGGACTTTCTTGTCCATAAAGAGGACTCTGAAGCCCTTGTCCTAGACCAGATATCTGCCATTCAACAGAATGGTCACTCAACACCGGGTTGAATCTTCACTGTGGTCCCATTCTCCTAAGAGAAGGGCTCTCGATGCTGCTCAGAAAAATCAACATAAATTAGGCAATTGTTAGGTGTTATGCTGTTCTAAGACTTCAAGCCCTGATGGTTGGTTTTATTCCTGAATGTCTTTTCACATATAGTGTGTGTTGATCATATATATATATATAGTGGTCAACTGGCTAACTTCATCCAATTTCTGTTCTGCAGAGCCGGCCTATATTCCAAAAGAGCACTCGTTTTGAAGACATGAGAAACTTTGATGAAGAGAGAACACCTTACAGAAGGCCACCGCCAAAGAAGTATTTGAATAATAGCTAGTATTTGTATTATATTATTATAAAGTTGATGTGCTAACTTTTGCTATCTTATTTGATGATTATTATCACAATATATTTAAGTTGTGTAATATGCTCGAGCAGACCTGTTGCAAAGCCTGTTGGCTTGGATTCAAGAGATGATGACCTTGACCTGGATCAACTTCCTCAGTGAGTTGTACATTTTCTAGTTGGTTTGAAGTGATGCATTTATCTACTTGAAGGATTTTTCCCTTCTTTTATTCCGGATTTATGTATTCATTTTTAAATAATTCAAAATCGTTTGTAGGGAACCAAAGCCTGCTCAGCCAGGTCATAGACAACTCACTGTTCGTCCTGAAGCAATTGCAATGGATTTTGTGGTCCGCCCTCAATCAAAGATAGATCCAGATGAAATCAGAGCTCGTGCCAAACAACTGAAACAAGATGAGAGGCGGTTGAAGGTTAGTTTATTTGTTTTCTTTACAATGTATTTCTATATGCATCTGGAGTTGCTACATATAAACTTTTTAAATTTTTGTTTGTGTAATAGTCTCTCTTTTTGCAAAATTGGCTAACCATTTGCTATTTCTCTTTTCTATAACTTATACCCAAATGTTAAACTATTTTACTAACAACCAACAATATTTAGAACAAAGCCAATTTTAATTTAACTCACAAAAGATAATTAGAAGACAGGTCAACTAAAGCTGCAATCGCTCAGATTTTAGCCAGCACTATGATCTTTTTCTGAGGAATTGGGTTGCCCAACATATACCCAACTAACAACCATCCATATCTAATTAGTAATATAATATCCAATAACTTTTACAGAGTGCAAACCAACAATGTTTAGAACAAAGCCAATTTTAAATTTAACTCACAAAAGATAATTAGAAGACAGGTCAACTAAAGCTGCAATCGCTCAGATTTTAGCCAGCACTATGATCTTTTTCTGAGGAATTGGGTTGCCCAACATATACCCAACTAACAACCATCCATATCTAATTAGTAATATAATATCCAATAACTTTTACAGAGTGCAAATACACTATGACCTCTATTTACCAATTAGGGTGCCCAACATATATTGGTTTCTTGATTACCAAGATTGCAGTCAATTCTCCTGAATAATATCTGAAAGTTGGTGGTAGTGTATAATTTTTACACCACGCCCAGATGAAGACAATTCTGCTGAACTGTTTTCCCTACATGTTGATCTAACTTGACCATAATCCTCTTGGATATTTGATTTTTAATCATTGCAAATTTCTTTCCAGCACTGCACTTGTCTTGTATTGATGCAGCATCAATATTCTTTGACCTTTCCTCAGCAATTAGCATGCAAACATCTAAGACTCTCTACTTAGTAATTAGGCTGCCAGACAGACATCTTTGCTTGGCAGACAGACATCTTTACATGCAAGATAGCAATTAGCATGCTATTGTTTTTTGGCTTTGATTACTGGCGCAGTTGAATTCATTCTGGACGATTTCTTCAAGTTGTTGTTCCAACTGCTATTTATCAACTTGTCTTATTCTGCTCTGTTCTTTTCTGTTACCATCTTTGACTTTATCCTTAGGAATCCTTACCTTTATTATGAGCTTGCTGCATAGTTTCATTTTGAAGGGAGGGAATTTTCAAATGCAATTTTGTGTTTGAGAAATATCTACTGCTTCAAGGTGGCTGAGTATCCTTTATGGCATGTTGCTAATTTTCCTTAATTTTGACACCAAATTCAATGTATACGACTTGAATTTGGATTATTTTATCTCTTCATCGATTTGATATGTTTACTCATCTGAACAAAGTGGCTTGGCAATCCATCATCAAGCTACCTTGGGATTCTTTGGACTCTGTTGCAGATGATCATGCCCATCCTTTGATGCCATAGTTTTTCATGCAGTAATCAACTTTATAATTTTGAGTGTGGTCCTTCTCATTTTTCTCTCTCAGTTTCTTCTACAATCATCCAAATTGCCTCAAATTTTCTGCCCCACTAAGTGGCTTACCAGCCTCAAGTATTTGAGGACAGCTTGTCTGCTTATTTTCAAGCCTTTACAATGGAAAAATCCTTGGAGTAATGTCATCATTTCTGCTGCGTTGTGGGTTTCTATCACTATTTTATAGAATTGGAAACCATAAACTTCCATGGTTCTATCTTTCTCTTTGCCATTCTAAATGTATGTATAACCATTGATCCACAAATAAATTGGGAAACAGATTGCAATAAAATAGTCAGTATTTGTTTGATGCACTTGTTCATTTCGCTTGGGCATTTTAAACAGAGGCATATGAAGTTGTCTTAATCTCTCTTTGATGAATTGCAGATGAATAAGAAGTTGCAGCAACTGAAAGCTCCCAAGAAAAAGAAGCTTCAAGCAACAAAGATCAGCGTTGAAGGGCGTGGTATGGTGAAATATTTTTAGCTTACAGATGTCAAATTTACACTGGGAGAAGTTTGTTCAATGTGGTGAGATTGGTGATGTAATCAAAATTAAACCTAATATTTATGGAATCTGAATATAACAAAATGATGTAAGATTCACCACTGTTATAATGTTATGTTTTTTCTCCCAATTTTCTATTTGATGTAAAAATTATCATATGGACGAGATAGCCAAAATTTAGTTGGCAACATGTTTGGAAATGAGGGATTCTACCAAGTCTGTATCGAATCCTGGTATGCAGTTAAAGGTTCCATGAAATGATTCATTGTTTAGGAGAATATTATGTTTGAATGGTACAACCTTTGCAGTTGTTTGCTTTGTTTCTTAACCTGAATAAACTCTTTTGTTGTTGTGTCAACCTTATATTGGATCCCGAAATTTGTTGGGTTGTTATAGTGAATTCTAAATTGTTTTGGACCTCAATTTTAAAGATACAACTTTTTGGGCACTTGATGGGCTGTGAAACTCACAAAGTAGTATATGTTAAACAAGCTCTTTTGTATTCAATTCATATCAAATTTTCCTTTTGCCAGCAACTGCAGTAGTTGGATATAGGTACTAAAGATTTTATTTTTTCAGTTAATGCAAGGGGATATTGTCCGGGCATATGTCAGATAACACACTCAACAGTAGAAAAATTGCAAAGCAGAAAAACGAGAGAGAACCAAACAAATAGCATTAACTTCGTTTTCAAAAGCACAAAGCACAAAGCACAATATATGTGAGCACATGGAGATGTGACTATTTGTATTCAAATAATTAGAAACTAAATATATACTTGAGCTAAACTAGAATTGTTATAATATGCTCACAGTACTCCTGTTGTAGTTTCTAAGTACGAGATATCAATCAACGATATGCTCTAATACCATCCCTTAATGGACATACTACATACACCAACTTAGCTGGACAAGGCAAACTGTAGAAACTATGCAGCTCGCCTCTTAGTTGAGCAATGAATCAGCAACTGGAAATGACAATAATGGAAGTCCACTTGTTGGAGATCCTCAACCTGCTATCCAGAGTCTCACGCCATGATGCCCCCAGTATACACCACATGTCTTTCAAATGTATTTTAATAATCACGCTATGACCTTGTCACCGATTGAAAGATAGCACTGACTGACTACATGACATGTAATTGGCAGCAAGAAGTCAATCCTTAGTTATCTTACCATTCAATCTATTGCCCATCCATAGTAATCTCACCATTCAATCTTTCTCTTTTCTTAAGGGAGACCTTGTCAATAGTAACTTTATAAGAAGGGGTTTTGGCATCAACTACTTTTTTGTTGTTTTGAAAACATAACTCAAAAACATATTTTTGATTTGAGATATATCTTTCTCCAAAGAACCATCAGTTTTTTTAAAGTCAAAGCATTCTTTCAGTGTTAGCATATTAGACATTATTTGTGTTTTGAAAACACAACTCAAATCTTTTTTTGATCTGAGATAAATCTTCCTCCAAAGAACCATCAGTTTTTTAAAGTTCAAGCATAGTACAAGCAATCTTTAAGTGTTGGGATATTAGACATTAGGAGGTTATACTTAAGATCAATGTGTACAATAACATGTGTGGCTATAGTAACCTCAAAAATCATCGATCACATCAAAGAATTAGTGCAACATATACATAGTACTGTTGAACTGGATGTGGGAGTGATTGTCTCAAGAAGCTATTTGTCCTCGTAAAAATGAGAACAAAGCTTCCATGAAAGAAGTGAATGCCAATGAATAACTTTATAACATTGGTTCTTAGTATCAACGTATTTATTTATTTATTATCTGTGATAAATCTTCCTACAAAAAGCCATCAGCTTTTTGAAGTTCAAGTACTCGTTTAGAGTTAGGATATTAGACATTAGGAGGCTGTGCTTGTTGATTTTTTTGAGCAGCATCGAGAGCCATTCTCTTAGGACAATGGAGACATCTAGTTTGGGACCAGGATGTGGAACTAGTCTAGTACTGGGGGACTCAACCTTGAGTTGAGTGACCATTTTGTTGAATGGGGATATCTGGCTCGGGACTAGGGTATGGAACTAGTCCAACACTAGGGGATGCAACCTTGAGTTGAATGACCATTCTGTTGAATGGAGACATATGGTCCGAGACCAGGATGTGGAACTAGTCTAGCACTGGGGGACTCAGCCTAGAGTAGAGTGGCCATTCTTTGAATGGAGGCACCTGTTAGTTACCAGGAATCTAACCTAGTCCAAGACTAGGGACTTGTTACCACCTAAGTTGTACTTAGTGGTTTTTTATCAAGTGAGCCTGGTGAACCGGACAAGGATAACTTGTTCGAACTTCAGAAGACCTTTGGAAGTACTTCTGGGAAGTGCTTGTTGTACTATATCACATGTTCATATCCCATGGGGGAATTGTAATAAATGCTCTAGCATGATAGTGTCTGTAAAAGACTCGGTCACTTAGACTTTATTTGTCAATCTGATCAGCCCAGCCCAGGGTGTTTTTTCCCTTGGTTATTATTGGTTGTTGAATAAACGACTGATAATTTCTGAGTTTTTCACTTTATACCTCCAAAGTTGGGGTGGTCGGCTTGGCATTTAGGCCTATTGAGGTTATTAGAGTCTATGTGTCAATGTATAAGCATGCTAGACATCATGGTCGAGTCATATGAACATGTCTAAGTCGCCCTAGGTTTTTTCAATTTTTCAATTTTTTAGTTTTTTCAATGTTTTTTTATTAAAAATTTAATTTTTCCAAAACTTAGGCTATTTTTTAATAGTTTAATTGGAAAAATTGATTTTGTAATAAAAGTGGGCCAAATAATCAGTTTCAGTCATGTAAGTGCTCATTTTCAAGCTAAGAGCACCATGTAAACCCATGGACCCACTATTTCCTAGTTTTGAGTGATTTTCCATCACTCAGGTCAGAAAGCCCCAAAAATCAATTATTGATTATTTTAATTAATAAACTGATGAATAATGGAGCAAATCCAAAATCATAGATTAGTGGATTCTCAACGGATTTGATTGAAATCAGTCAGATCTGAATCAGATTCACTGAATCTGACAAATCCTTGACTGAAGGAGGTGATCAAATCAGGTCCAGAGTTGATCTTCAGCATCCTTTATGGGGAATTTCGCCCTCCCTGGGCTGGATCTCCTAGTTTTTGTATATATCCAAGCACAACAGCCTCTTCCAAGCTAGTTAGAGCTAGATTGAAGGGCTTGCTATTGTAATTGTGTATTGATCATCATTTGTGAATAAAGAAGCTTTGGAGGCTATACCGTGTAGTGCATGTGTTTGTGTGGATTCTCAGTGTTATGCTGCTGATGTGGTAACTGCAATTTCTTTCCAAATTCTGTGCCGCTTTTGTGTTTTGGCTTCAAGGATTTAGTTGAATCAAGTAAGGGTGTAAACTAGGCAAGTTAGATTGCTTGATCTTGTTTATCCATATGATGTATGCTCAATAATTTCAGTTACATGCTTAAATAAGATTATTTTTGCATGATCTTTCATTTTTGTTGCTTTATACATCTATATCCAGATCTCATGAGGTGTTGTGCAGGCTCGTGTTATCTAGTTGCAGGTTCCTGATTGGATGAAGGTGTGGATCAAGATTGACGCCATTCCTTATCCAATAAGCTCAAGACTCTGTCTCTCAGCGCTCTACAAAAGGGCCTCTTTTCAGCTTGCTCCATTCAAGCAACGAGCCGACCTTCTCTCCTCTTCTTCTCATTTCTTAAAAAATTCAATCTTTCGGTTACCTATCTATCCCTCTTATGATCAGATCTAGTTCTAGGAATTGCATATATATTATTAGATATATTTCATAAGAGTCTTGCTTCTTAGATCTGCAATTTCATAAAGAATATCATTTCATAAAGATAGATCTAGGTGTAGGAATTGCCTTTTTTGCAAGTAGCTAAGTCATAGATCTAAAACTTGCTCATAAGGTAATTTCTTTTTCGTTCTTTAAAGATTCATATTCTGCAATAAAGTGCACATCTTATTGGCTGCCCAAACAGCAAGTCAAGATCTCAAGGAAAGCTTGCTTTCCTTGGTTCCTTTTTGCATAACTAGATTACCCCAATTTAACAAAATTTTACTTAAGTTTTTTTTCGATAACTAGTGTAGTAACCCAAAACACTTTCAAAGTGTGTTTGGGCATATTTGATTCTGATTGTTCGCTGTTTTTTAGCAGGTCCAACAAAAAAGAAGAGGAAACTCTGCCAAATTTCCAACTCTTGGACGAATCGGAGCTTCCCAAAAGCTTCCCCCACCACCTTGTTTAATTCTAGCTTGTTACAAGCTTGTTGTAAGCCTTTGGATCCTAGATAACAAGGACCAAAGTGCATCAATTTTAATTTTCTGATATTGTAAATCGCTGCTAATAAAAAGAAAAGGTCCTTTCTAATAGGCTTTTTCAAGCCTATTCACCATCCCCCCTGGGGGGATTTGCGTTGGTGTCAATTTTTTACCTTTTGCTCATATCTTTTCAAACTAGCGTAGCTCTAATCTGCAGGATAGTATACTTTGATTGAGTATCAATTTTATTTTCTATATTTGATATTTCAAAGTAATCTTAATACTTACCCCACGACTTCCCGATTGACCCGAAAGGAGAAAGAGATGCATGGTAGGACTAATTAGAAAACCAGAATTGTGTATCTATTTTCTTTTCTATCATTTGTTTTTCAACTATTATAAAATTAACCCCTCCTTGATTCCTCGATTGAGATCCACTTGGATTGAAAGAGGTTCCTAGAGGGTTTTCTTTTTAACAAGAACACCCATTTTTAAAAATTTACTAAAATTGACAAGACTCCGGTGTGTATGCTCTGCACTTGTCTGCGGTTCGTCTGATCAGTCAAGCTGTATCAAAAGCATTTGAGTGACTAGTATAATTAGGACTCACTCTCCCAAATTGACAAAACATCAGGTGAAAATCCAACACCTAGATCAAACCATCACGGTGGCAAAATACCCAAAGGAAGCGGGAACTTCTGAAAAGTGACCTCAGGGCGTCAATCTCTGTCACACCCTAACGGGTGCGTTATGAACAATAGCCCCAGAGACTCCATTCAGCCCACATATTCCTTGCGGGTAGCCGTGAAGGTTTAGTTTTGGACATACTCCAAGTACTCTCGAGTATATCTGGAGTCCACCCCTTTGCCTAATTTTAATCAACTCACACCTCAAATTTAACTTAAAACGTACCAAGAGGCAATCGCAAAACATTCACTCCAAGCACATGCAAGTACATTGATTTTATTTTTTGACTCCATTCTAAGGCACTGGTTATATTCTTGCTTTATATATATATTGTGTCTCAGCGTTGTGCTTTCGTGTGTTCATTTTTGTATCTTGTCATCTTTGATTGTCTATAGTTAAATTTCAAACTCCTAAGTAACTCATTCAGTTTAACATCACCATACTAAGTAATTATCCTTAGTAACTTAATAGGGTCCACCCCCCTTGGCTTCGTTAGGAGTTGAGCCTAAACGAAGGAGTCAAGAACAAGGTGACAGCCTTGACTCGAGACTTTCCCCCAAGGACACACCGAGTGGCTTGAAGATTTCTGCCACGTGACCCAGGTGTGTGAAAGGCAGCAATAGGACTCAACCCGAGGTTGAGGGCCATTCTTCGGGAGAATGGAGGCGCTTGGTCTGTTACCAAGTATTTGACCTTGTGTCAAATTATGAAGCTTATGGCTGAGGCACCTGGTCAGTTACCAGGATAACACTATAAGCCCTAGATCGGGTCTGGGCATGTGTGACACTCTGACCCTCAATCAATGGCTTTGTGATCTTCTCCAAGGCTTAGCTATCCTTGTTTAAGACACCTTAGTATCCGATCTTGGTGTCACACAAAGTGTGAGATAAAAGCATTAGTAATTCTCTCTGTTTGAGTGGGGATGAAGGACCACCTTGACCACTTGTTTTGACCAGAGGGCACTTGAAAAAGGCTAAAGTAAAAGTCTAAAATACATAAGGACTTTTAGTACCACTAAGGAGTCAAAGCGAAAGTGCAAAAGACCTTTGCTACCACTAAAGGTAAAAGTCAAAGTAATAAAAGAATAAAATATTATTATTTTGTTCTTTTTAGTTTTGCTCCACTTACAGGTGACTTCAAAGGCTATAAAAGAAGATCAATCCATTTCATTATTACACACACTTGCTCTTGCACTTGCAACTGCTCCAATAGAAGAATTCGCTGGTTATTGAAGATAAGGAAGTTTTGTGTTTATGCCCTAGCATGGATGAGCCTAGCTAGGGCATCAGCACTTGTTCAACAAACCCTAACCTAGGGTTTCACCTACAAGGAAGAACAACAACAACATCTTTCATTCTTCACATGCTAGGGTTTTAACCTAGCTATCTTCACCTTCACGAGTAGGATGGATTCTACACGGGTTTGGCATAGATCTTCACGAGTAGCCTGGTTTCTCTCACGGGCAGGCTGCTAGAGCTCTAGGCAGCTCCTCTCCTCCAACTGCCACCCTCACACCTTCGGCCACCTAGCTAGTAGATCCAGGCAGCCTCAGAAGGCCCTATTAGAGCTAGGGCAACTTGCTGGTACCTTCGAGCAACACCCAGCATGCCCTAATAGGCCACGGGCAGCCTGTTGGTGCCTCCAGGCATATACAGGCCTCGAGCAGCCCTAGAAGGACCTTGGGCAGCCCAAGAAGGACCTTCGACAGGTTAATAGATCCCAGAGGGCAGCAAAGGAGCCAAGACCAGTCTCAAGCAGCAACAAACGGGCCCAGGCTGGGTAGGACAGGCTCGGGCAGTCATCTTGGGCAGCTTGACATTCTTTTGGGCAGATAGACAGGTCACGAGTACGTTGGAAGGTCATGAGCAGGTAGAAAAGCAATTCGGGCAGGTTGACCCGGTTCACGGGCTACAGGAAAACATGCTTGGGCAGGCGACAACTTGTTCGGGCAGCCATTTCTGGGAAGCTAGATGAATTAGGGATCTCATTTATGAGATGTATTACTAATGCTTTTGGGGTTTTTGTCCTTTAAAGGTTTCCCCAGTGAAAAAATCTTGTGTTCAGTGGTTTGATGTGTTGATGTTTTACTGCATTTGTCATTTGTTATCAGTTAGTCTGCCAAATTTTAAAGTATTCATGCTAATGTTAAAATTCAACATGGTATCAGAGCTTAGCATGTGAAGATCCAATAAAAAGAGATTGTTGTTGTCTTACTAGACCTTGGGATATTTTTGCAGACTTAACATTTGACTAAGTAGTAGAGATGGCCACTAACATCTTCATACCGGAAGACAAGCTTCAAGGTTCAACCAACTACAATTCTTGGAAAGCTAGGGTTACAACTATCCTAGAGGAAAATGACCTTGATGACATTGTGTTCAACATCATTGAAGAGCCAACATCTAATGCTGGCAGAGTTGCTTACAAGAAGTAGGCTAAGGCTAGAAGGATCATCTATGATTCTGTCAAAGAAACTTTGATGCGCCCAACATCACATCATTGAAGACTGCCAAAGAATGCTTTGACACCTTGACAAACTTGTATGAGAAGAAGTCTCCCAGTCAGAAGAGAGTCTTGAAGAAAAGGCTTTGAACATTGAAGATGAACAAGGATGAAGGGGTTGGACCCTTCTTCACAAAGATTGCACAAGTAAGAGATCAACTTACTGCTATTGGTATCACTGTAGATGATGATGACCTTGTGCATACTGTGGTCGATGGTCTCCTAAACTCTTGGGAAACATTCTTGGCATCCGTCAGTGGATGAGAGAATCAACCAAACTTTGAAAGACTTTGGCATGATTGCTTGGAAGAAGAGGGAAAGACTTCAGGCAAGGTAACTAGGGAAGGGAACCTTGCACTAGTAGCAAAGACAAAGAAATTCAAAAAGCCCTCTCCGTAGCAATAGAAAGGAAATAGACCTCAAGGTAATTATTTTGATGTTTCAAAAGTGGAATGCTATAATTGCCACAAGTTTGAGCACTTTGCCAGGAATTGCAGGCATCCCAAGAGGAAATTCAAAAGAAGATTCCAAGCTTCTGCTGCAGAAGAAGAAGAATAACCTTAAGAAGAAGAACGCCATGGCTACCAATGAAGACGAACCTAGAAGAGAGTACTGTCTGATCTTTGCTCTCTCTTGATCCATCACAGATAGTGCTACCTCTTGGTTAGTGGATAGTGGTGCCTCCAGGCATATGACAGGTAACTTTGGAGCTCTCACCAGTTATAGAAAGAAGTTCACTACACAGGTGTAACTTGGAGATGACTCCACTTACAAGATTGAAGGAGTTGGCTCAACTACACTTCAACTTGATTTAAGTACGGTTTTACATATTGATGATGTCTGATATCTTCTTGGTTTGAAGAAGAACCTTCTCTTTGTTGCTGGCTTATAGGACAAGGGTTACAGAGTCATTTTCATGGACAAGAAGGTCCTACTATGGGCAAAGAATGAGAAGCTAAGCTCAGCTGTACATATTGCGGTTCGAGAGGGAGGCCTTTATAAGGCTTCCGAAGATTCGACTCATGCTTTTGGTACATCATATAGTCGATCCATGTGAGCTGTGGCATCGGAGGTTTGGACACCTTCACTACACAACTCTTCCAGGCTTGCAGAAGATGGTCATAGGTATGCTAGAGGTATCTCCAAAAGATGATGGAATTTGCAAAGGGTGTGCTCTAGGTAAGAACACTAAGAAATGCTTTTCCAAAAGCAAGAATAGATCTAAAGGCATATTTGATTTGATTCACTCTGACATTTGTGGGCCTATGTCTTCACCCTCCTTGAGTGGGTGCTTGTATTATGTCTTGTTCATAGATGATCATTCTCGAAAGTCATGGATTTACTTCCTCAAGGCCAAAAGTGAAACTTTTGAAAGGTTCAAAGAGTTCAAGGCTTTGATTGAAAATCAGACTGGCAGACATCCGTATCTTGAGATCACATAACAGAGGTGAGTATGAATCTAATGAGTTTGATGATTTTTGTTGAGAAGTAGGAATCAAGAAAGAGATGACAGGTCCATACAACCCTCAGTAGAATGGGGTCGTAGAAAGGAAGAACATAACTATTTGTGAAGCTGCTAAAGCCATGCTTACTAATCTTGATCTTCCTTTATCCTTGTGGGTTGA
>LPNX010745707.1:0-13482 GCA_001517045.1 Pseudotsuga menziesii
ACAAATACAACTTTTCTTTGTTTGAAGTTGAGAAACATGTAAAAACAAATTCGATTTTGTCATAGACCCCCCCAAAATAGACACCCAACTTCATGATTTCACCCAAATTTCATAATATCTTATTAATATATAGAACAGATCTGTACGATTAAAACATATGAAATAATCCTACATTATGATTATAATACAATAATTATACAATCTGTATGAATCCAAATTATTATTTATTTAATTAGTAATGTAATAAAACTATACATCGATCTTCTAGAGAACGATGATCACTAGTAAACCAGTCTTATGAATCTAAGAAAACAACACTGCCGGATCAAGGATCCCAAGAACAAACACCATCTACGATTTATATTATCTAAATTGTAGATCTACAATATTAAAATATAAATTAAAATTATCTAAATCTAACAGGCTACAGGCCACCATAGACAAATCAAGATTTTATCAATCTTCTCTAGTAAAATAAAATTAAAATAAAATTAAGGAAGTATCTTAAGATAATATTTTTAGATCCTACATAAACCAATATATATAGATCGAAGATCCTAAGCTAGTATTATACTATCCACGATGTAAATTAAATCCAGATAAATAATTAAAACAAATCTATTTACATTCCCAATATATACGCTAGCTGTTACAGCTGCGTTCATTTACATTAAACCCTCGTCATGTAACAAGCTCTCGTTGTTTCACAAGGATCAACATTAAAGCCATAATTGATGGCAGATGAGCCTTACAAGATTCAAAATTCTATTTATTGAACATGAAATCGTAGACCCTACGGGTCGCATATTATTTCAACAAAACAAAGTAAAGATAGGGCCGTAAGTTCATATCATGGCCACCAATATCTATGCAGAGGAAAAAACCTTAGTATGGCATACACACACCTCCATCGTATGCTCCAAATAAAAGCAGTTTTACAACATCAAAATCACTGTATTCATGGCCGTAAGACCATTGATGATGGCATTCTTTGTTTTTAAAATAAACATTATACAAATTAACATAAAGCAAAAACAAATATTGGAATCACACAACCCGAAGGTGAGACATCATTATTAATAATCAAAACATATACTAAGAAGTGGCTGTAAGACTATCTCTGATGGCTTCCACGCTCTTTAAAAAGAAACGTTAAAATAGTAAGAGAATGGGAGTAAGACCATTCAAATGGCACCCAAGAATATACTAAAAACATTACAGAACTCTAGTTCACATTGCCAAAGCAATGGGTGTAAAGCCAATGCAAGGAAAACCATTTGGTTTTACAAACGCATGAAAGCAAATCAAGAACTTATCTTAAAAACAATTGATGCTACCATTCGTAACCCCACAAATCCTACCCATTGTGACTTGCAACCACAAGTATGGTTTGGTCAGTTTTGCTACTCGAAACTTTTTAAAAAAAAGACAAGCTTTTAATTAAGGGTCGAGCCAAGCTTACCCGGGCGTTTGGAAACATAGGCCTGGGAGGAGATGACCCTGTCGCCTCCCTCTCCAACGCCTTTAACCTGTACAATTTTTATTACAGTGAGACAGTAATAAACATTTGTGAAATAAGTTGAATGGAGGAAAACGTGGGATAAAACCTTACCTCGGTGTTTTGCAGAGAGGGCCAGGGGTCGGATCCTCTGGAGCACCCTTATCCATCCTTTGTTTACAACACAAATGAAGGAAACTTAGTCATTGTTTAATGCTAGAATCTTTACAAAGTAAAATGCAACAGTAAACCCTTATCTATTAAAACAGACAAAGTGGAAAGGCGAGGTCGCGGCACATACTCTGCATTACAGTCCTCCAAAGGAATCAAGAAGCCAGTAACACCTCGAGAAAGATACAAACAACACACTGTTAGCACTTGCGTAAACTAGGAAGAAAGACCCAACATCCATACATTTCCACAGTAAACAGAGCAGAGCTCTTCGGCTCTTGCCGGCCACACAAAAGATCAAACAACCTATACATTTCCACCACGAACAGAGCAGAGCTCGGCTCTGCCTTCCCTCACCAACCAAGCAGGAAAAATGAGGTTTCAGACAAGCTTCCAAGCACACTAAAATGTTGTCAAAACCCTAGCTTCAATTTGGATAGATGGATGGTGGAGAGTGTAGCCCAATATCCGCGTGGAAGGCCCGACTGCGCTGTCAACTCGCAGCCATGTCACGCTTTAATTGCCAAAGTCAACCAAGGATAGAGCATAATAACTCTCGGCCAACACAATCATAAATGGTAATCATTTCATGCAAAACCATACAGTATAACCCGAATTCCAAGAACCTTCGCATCGCATGAACCATGGCATGTAATGCCTAACGTTTTTATTATGCCGAGAACCTTAAATACTTTGCAACCATGGTGTAAAACACATATGCCAAACCATATTATATTGCAATCAAGGTATAAACCAAATATGCCAAGAAATATAACCATCGTGGATCATAGGGTAAGGCATACCATAATTACAAACTAGATATTTATTATTGCTAGAACTTTATTTTAAACCCTTGCAACTTTATTATTATAACAGAGGGTCACCATATGGTGGTACCGTATGCCTTACAAACCTTAAGCCATTATGCTTAAATGGAGGATCACCACACACCATAGCTTAGACTATGGCAAGGCCCAAGGCCTTTCAAGTTGTCATTTCACCAACTTATTACATAAGGGATGGGGTCAAGACTATGGATAGTCTCCCCAAGGCTTAGGCAAGTAAAGCCCTCATAAAAAGTAATCAATTAAAAACAAGAAAACGAAGAACATTATCTGCATGAGCATGGCTGATAGTTTCAAAAGGAACTAGCCACTACCACAATCAACAGAACCTATCATACAAACATGATAACTATAATAAAACTTATAGAAGTAAATCATGAGGAATCTGCTAGTAAGTACAATAAATAATGCATGCCATTTTATTTTATTTTTTACGATTTTTAGGTGTGTTACACATTTGTAATAATTATGTCATTCTCAAATTAACGAGGAAGACCATATATATTTTAATTTTTTAATCAAACAAATAGCTATAAATACTTATAAAATTAGTTAATTCATAATTTTAAATCAATAAATTAAAAACTTAAAATTTTTAAGAATAATTAAAAATTAGCAATTTTAAAAACCTAATGTTAAAAGTGTTCAACCTCCAAAACTTTATGTGACATGGTTATCCACCTAGGCTTCTTGACATGCTGGTGATGAGTCTGAATCTGTTTTGGGTAACTATGCTTACAATGTTGTATTAGTGGATTATATGCCTTTTTGAAAGCTATGTTTTAGAATATTGTAGGATGAATATTATCGAAAATAAATTGTATGTATGTAAAGCTAATATGGCTATGACTATAAAGTGTTTGCTAATGTGGCAAAATCTAATAGAGAATCTCTCTCTATCTAATTGTACTTATACTTGTGGTTGTGGTAGGCACAACCAACCACTTAGTTTTGTGAAGATAGTTAGCTATTAAACAAAGACTAAAATATATAATTTTATATTCATTATTCATACGAGATTGTTAGAGTTAATATAAGCACAAAACAAATACTATTTAATAAGCAAAAAAAATACAAAAACCTTTATGAAAAAACAAAAACAAATTGTTACCCATTTCTTTAACCATCCTTTAAGTGAAGCTTATTTAAATCTTAATCAAGATGCATTTAAGCATAACAAGATACAAAGGCCATAAAATGAATCTTTATTGTATACTTGTTACACTTGGGTTAATCTTGTTGATCCGGTCAAGAAGTCCAAAATCTGAAATAATATTTAAATGTTTATCAACATTATAATACATTATTGCATTAAAGAAGATATATAACCATTATAAAAAACTTATAATATTAATTATTATATATATATAAATAATTTTGTGAATACACTCCATAATATAATGTTATAATGACTAATGAAAATTAATTATTCTATGTTTTCCATTCATTCTTATGTAAAAGTATTATTATTATTATTAAATTATTAATTTTCTTTGTTAAAAATACAATATCTATATTTGGAGTATACCATGGTAGAAATATTGTCTATATATAATAAATGATATATATATATATATAACAACTAATTTTCATTGATAATAGACAATTGATCCATTAACTTTAGGCCAAGCAAATCTATCCCAATATGGAGTTAACACATCCCATCCAAAATAATTGTAATCAATGTAGTTTAAATCCTTCGAATTTATTTAGCTTCCATGAAGATAAAAATGAACTTTTCCTCAAATTCAAAAGGTATACTTACTAAGTGGCCTAAAGTGATTTGGTTTTGCTAGGTCTTACTTAGCTTGACTTGAATTGTGTTACAAGAAATATATGCCATTAATATTAGTGACTTAGTGACTTACTTAAGGTTCTTTAAAACAATCACTTAAAGAGAATTTAAATTCAAAAAGGCCATAAGCTATAGGTTATTCCTAAATTAATACATTTATTTTAATAATCTATGCATTACATTGTGTTTAATATTTTGAAATGCAATATGACTATCTATATTAGATTGCTTTTATTTTTTTGAAATGTAATTGAAGCCTATTCTTAAATTAAACACCAATTATGTAATTAGGTTATCCATATCACATTGTCTACAATTTTTTGAAATGTAATTTAAGTATCCCTAAACTAAGGAGCAGGGATTGGCTATTAAGTAGCACTTGTTTTTAAATTGTTTTTGATAATGTAAATGATTTTAAAATGTATAATATTTTAAAAATAAAGTTTGATAACCAATTTTTTTTATGAATTAACTAGATATGATTATTTTAGACTATATGTATATAATTAATATCATTTACCAGTCACTGAATTAAAACTGAAAACTGTTCATAAAAACAACTCATTTAAACAGAGATTTATTTTTTAATTGTTATTTCTAGTATCTATTTTCAGTTAATATTCAAAATATTCTCTTAAAGAAATAGATGGAGATACTTCCATAGGAACATTTGATGTTCAACTTGGTATAACTTTATTTTTGATGTACCAAAGAAGATTTTACCCATATGCATGATCAAAACATAAAACAATAATAACAAATGATGCTTTCATGATTTGAGAGGCCCACAGTTTGCACTGGAGAAAGATGTAGTGGATGATATATAATTGTTAGATATGCTTGTAGATCTGGAGGCTCCACACTCACCTTTATGATGATTATGAGACATTGCAAGCACTCATGGACCATGGTGTTCAATGATGTTTAAGAAACTTGGATCACAGCCAATAGGCCATACTTGGGAGGAATCTCTGTCAATTTGAAAAATATTTCCAATAATATAAAAAAACAACCTTATTGTGTCAAAAAATTTCATCACAATAATCAATATATCTTTTACATAAGTCTTTTTAAGTCTGTGTTATCCAGTTATCAGAAAAAGCCCAAAAATGCTAAAAAGTTTCCATGCACACTATAAAAGCTTACCATTACTAACCATCATCAGAAAAGCCAAAAAAAAAAGTTAAAAAGTTTGTACATCTACCTGTCAGTTTTCAACATTGACAGGGAAATTGCATTGTTGGACAAGCCTATGGCAATTACAAGTTGCAAAGCATGTGAAAGGTTAATAAAGCTGACAAATGTGGGGCATGACAATCAAACTGCACTGTTGAAGAGACCTATGGCAGTTGCAAGTTGCAAGCTAAATGATATATGCAGTAGTCATCATAAAACAAGAGTTGAAATTGTAGTTCATAATAGTTTATTTCCATTGACTACCTTTTTAGCTACACCTGTGACTGGTTAGACAATGCATTATTTAATCACTGCCACATACGTTAACATCTGAGAAATAAACAATTATATAAATACAGAAGGTATTAGTGTTGAAAATGCATTTTAAGATGAAAATATATGATATTTTTTTTATTAATTTATATGTAAATTAACTATGACATTATTTTATTGATTGTCTTGAAGTGCGATTGCTGTCCTCATATAACAGTCTACATAATAAAAAAATAACTTGCCCCACATATGTTGAGGACTGGTGTTTCCTTCCGGTCCAGTCGTGCACTGATCTCTGTCTACAGTCATTTACCCCTAATCAATAGTCTATTTTTTACTTTTTATATATTATTAAAAGAAAATAAATTTATTTATTTTACTATTTACTTTATGAATTAAAAATTAAACTTTTAACTAATAGGAAATGGTTTTAGATTTTCTTTAAAACTAAATCCATATATTATATTTAAATAAAAATTATCTTGATTTTTATTTTATAATAATTTAAATTTAAATCTTTATACACCTTTGTAAATACCGTGACATAAAGTGTTTTGTAAACTTATAATGTTCTAATACATTTTAATTATAGTTAACACAAAAGGGAAAACTTACTGTATACATATAGCCACTAATTAGGGACTATAACTTCTAAATGTCCTAGTTTTAGAAAGAGTCTACCTTATATAATCAATGAAGTGGATGGTAATCTTGATTTTATTGATTTCCATCTGCTAAGAGGTTCTAGTTACACCTCTAATACAAGAGATAAGTTAAATCATCCAATTTGTGTTAATGTTTCTTTTCTTCTCTATGTTTCTTCTCTTCTCATGTTTTTTTTATTATTTTATTTTTATGTTTTTTATATTTTTAATATATAATATTGACCTTCCAACTTGCAGTTTCCGGTAAATTTGGGGAAAACTTCTAGACGTATCTGGTACCCAAGTTTTTGTGTTCCTGAAATTTGTGCAACATAGCTATTAAACAAGGCGATTGAAAGAAGCTTCTATAACTTACAAACTGCAAAAATAGAGACCAAAAGAATATGTAGAAAACGTTGAAGTATTATTCATCTTCTGAGTTGTCCTTAGTGAGCTGCTTATTGGTCTCTTTTGTTGTGGCTTGTTCTCTTCCTCCACCACTGTTTTGGCTTGTTCTTGTCTTCCACCAGGGTAGCTTTTACAACTTGGTGGACGTTGATAAGAGCATCATATTTGGCTTCCATGAAGTCCAATTTCTAGTGTCCCTTTCCTTCATTGCTTACTTAATAAAGAATTTAATTAGCCAGTAAATATCAATGATTGTAGAAGCTTTGGTGTCCATGCTTTTGGGGAAGCCAATATCAGGGATTTATTGGAGAGTTTCCATGTCCACCTTTTCAATAAGAGTCTACCCTCTTTTCGTTGTTTTTTTTCTTTCCTAGATCATTCATTGCTACTTTGATGGCCTCAAAATGTTTGAGAAAGTACTTGTTAGTTGCTACGATGGCTTCGTGCTTGGGTTTTCTATGTTTTTGAACTTTTACTTGACTACAATGTGGCTGCCATTTCTAAGTCTGCTATGTGTAGTAATCCTTCCGGTTCCTTTAGATTATGCTTGGAATGAATATTTCTCTTTCCTATCTTTCATTTGGAAGTTACCCTTTCCTATCATGGTTGCATTTGCTACTAGAAAATAGAGCTGCAAAGAACCCTTTCTTGTTAAGATGGTGTTGATTGACATAGTATAAATTGCTAACAATTCCTTATTCCCCCAAATCGTACACCCAAGCATAATGTTGATGAGTCCTTGGTTTCAAGGTTTCGAAACCAATGCCCTTCATGAGATGCAGAAAGTCGATAAGAAGAGAACATCAAGGCAGGACATAGACTCCTCTCCAAGTAACATCCACTCCAATTATTCTCTAGTTTGTGGGAACACAAACCTTCATCATTTCAAACCATGTTGAATTTATCATCTTCTTTGTAATATTCCAAAAATTCGTAAAAATTTAAAATTTTTCATGTAACATAAAGTGTTTGTAGTCGTCACTGCCTAGGATCAATTAACTGCTAACGGTTACTTAAAACACTATTAAAATAGAACTGAATATTTTGTTAATCTCTAGTTCTGCATACTTATTAGTTGTCTTCATAATTTAATGTTAAGGATTTGATTTAGCAAGATTATGATTTGCTATAACAAGAATTGAAACATGTGATTAGTTGCTAGTACTAAGTTTGTTTTACTGTCTTATGAAAATAGGAAGTAACTTTAGTTGAGATCGAGGCTTACTTAGCTTATAGCTAATGCAGTGAAGTGATGCTTCTTTTATAGGTTCTTTACAGGTAAGAAGTTTGTTACCAGTTTTCAGATCGAGATTATTATCTCAACTAGCATAAAATAGAATGCTAGTAAATTTATTTATTTTACAGCTTTGAGCAGTAAAAGAGGTATCGTTGATCTGATTATTTATGTTCTACATAATTACTAGTAATATAAGTATTTTTAGTAAACTGAACTTAGCTCAGTTACTCTTCCAATTCGCTATAACTAAAACTTGTTCGTTTAACTTTCATCATTCTATTTTCAGTTTAATGCCCATAGGTAACTCTAGTGAAAGGCATCTCGTATCCCCGTTTCCTTTGTTTATTTACTTGATGCTGAGTTAGACTCCAGAGTATTCATTTTCACAAATAAGGAATTAAACCTAGGTAAAACCTATGAACTCAGTATAGTCGTGAAGTATATTGACTAATAAACTTGCATAAAACTAATACCTAGTGCATAAGATAGTTTACTAACTATTCTAGTACTTACCAACATAGAGATGCACTAATATAAATTGTATTTTATTTAACTATATTATTACTGTTTTTTATGTAAGGAAGAAAGAGTTATTTTTTATAAAAATCTATCCCTTTTTAACCTTTGTATAAACCTCATCTCATAGGGTGTTATTGATAAACAAATAACTAGTACCTTAAAATGATACCAATTTAATATCTAGACTAATGTCCTAGATATGCAATGCAATTTCTTTAGTTACAAGTATATACATATAATTGATTTTTAATTGTTATATCTTCCTAAATATGTTACAAGGTATTGTTTATTATGCACTTATCATTGAATAGCTTTTGGCATAGAATATTTCTAAACCTTTTTAAAGATTATAAATCATACTATGATCCTTAGTATAACTATTACCTCCCTACGTTATTTGTTAAGAATATAACCTGCATAGAAACCATAACGAAGTATAATGAAAGTTATGACATGGATTATAACATAGTTTTAAATATCATGCCCTATTGTATGCAGGCTGCTCCAAGGGTTTTAGAAACTATATCACAAAACCCACAATTGCAAATAAATCTTGAGCCATGTGGTCGTTGTTCATAGGATAAGGTTTTGATCTTAGAGTTTTTTCGTATATATTCTTCTAAACCCTAAAAACTCGCATTACCTATCTTTTTACTTTACTCTGGAAAGGGAGGGCTGCATAGCCTGACTGTTTTGCTCCTGTTGCAAATGAGAACCCTGGCTTCCATAGCTTACCTTTATCTATGAGAGTCTTTTGTTTCCTCATCATTCTTTGCATATATGAGTTTTACTGTCATTCTTTCTCTCTGTAAGTGCGTGGTCTTTGTCATTAATACCGAGCCTTGTATGAGCTATCCTTCGGCACTGTGTAGTGACAAAACTTCTTTGTCATTAATACCGAGCCTTGTATGAGCTATCCTTCGGCACTGTGTAGTGACAAAACTATGTCTGGTAGGATCAGTGTTGGGGTTTACTTCGGCGTTAGTTGGGAATTCCTTGATAGGGTTCTCGATGGTGCCTCCTCCATTGCTTGGCATTAAAACTATGGTGGTTTGGGTCTGTTCTCGTTACCCAGTTCGAGGCCGAGGTCGGTTTCTCTAGGTGAGGTAATCCTTTGGTTTTTTTTTTTTTTACAATTTTTCACTTATTTATAAGTTAATAACTCTGTCGTTGTATACATTTCTAAATTAGTGTTTATTAAACTTGTGCAAACTTACAAATGAAGGTTCTATGCTAGAATTACGCCGGAAGTCTCCACGCAGGGATTCTAGGCTTCGTATTCAATCCGGTAAGCCTCGGTCTCGCTTGAGGTTCTCCTGCACTGTTGTAAGGTGTTTTTATGATGATGCTGCCAGCGTGGTTGTTTGGTTACTGTTCGGCCATGGATATATGATGCTCTGTTTTTTTTTTGGAAGGCCATGAGGCCAATACTATAATATGTTGTTAAGTTTATTTGAAGCCCTAGCGGATGTTTCGTGTTGGAGACTTGGGGCTTCCATGGCCGAGACTTGAGAAATTATGGCCTTCTCAGTCGTAATTTTGTTTACAGTTATGTTATTATATACAAGCTTTTAAGCCATGACTCTGTTTTGAAAAGTCCATAGAGCCGTAACTGATATAGTTTCATTTTTAGGGTTTAAATGCTATTTCTGTTTTTAATAAGCTCGAAGCTTATTGTTTGTACTTCTATATTCAGAAATAAAATATATACTATGGTTTTCAAAAGAAGATGACAAGCTGTAATGTTAATCTGTGTTGGTTAAATTTTGAAATTCTTTTAATATTTATCTTACACAGAAGTATTGTTACTGTAAGTTGGTATTTGTTTTATGGAATAAAAAGTGAAAAGAAATCTCTTTAAAAAGTTTATTATGTTGTTGCTCCTAGTTGTTTAATTTTGGTTATAAGATAAATAAATGTTCAGCAAGTTGATTTCTATGACTAAACTCGATTTTTATTGCCAGTAAGATAATATCCGGCAAATAGATTGAAGAAATCTTGAGAAGATAAACTAAGACTTTACTGTATTTCCTGGGTTTGCTTATTTAAAAGGTCTTTGACTTATTTTCTATAAATTTATATACCATACAGTTTTTAATACTGTTTCATTTGAATAATGTTTTAAATTTTTATATATTCATTTATTTGATGCTTATGGTTATATAAACGAAGTATGTAAGCTTTAATTTGTTTATGAGTGAAATGAATAACCCCTCAGTTAGTAAAAAGGGATGGTAATGTTATTTATACTTTTATAGTTCTTTTTAAACAGGTTTTATTTATAAACCCTAATTTCTCTTAGTTTAAAATACATAGTTAGTATTGGATTATAATGTTATTTTAGTTTCACTTTACTCAATTCAATGATGAAGTTATCTTAATAAACTTTTAGCCCTATTTTACTGTTTATTTAGTTATTATTTAATTTTTGTTTTTAAAGAGTCTGTAATTACTATAGTAATAAGTTCACTGCGATATATTATATCTACTGTGTAATTAAATACACAGACTAAGTAAATTTTATCCTTTTAAATATTTCCTAAGACGGTTCTGTTTATGTTATTCAAAGCACTCTGTCTAATTAAAACATCTAAGATAGAAATGGAAAACATACATATAAACTACTTTTATGAAACCTATAAAAAGTAATAAATCACATTCATGCATACTTCATTCTATGTGAAGTTAATCCAACCTACTATACTAAAGTACTACTTTTAAAAAATGTGTGGAAAAATACAGTTAGGTATTTTTTTATATCTATTAGTAAAAATGGAATTTCTTCGCATCATTTACCCTAATTTATCTAATCCAGTATTTCACAATCTTTTCACACTAAAAACATTTCTTTTAACTAACCCTAGCAAAAACAGAACATAAGCATAACATATTTTGCTTAAACTCTATCTTTCTAAATAATAGTAAACAATTAGGAAACTAGACAAATCAAATATAACCTAGAAATGTAGAAGAGGTGACAACAGCTTAAGGAACCTGTTCCTCCAAACCAACTTCTGGAGAAAATCTAGATTGTAAATCTCAGGACCCCCAAGCTTGTCTCTTGGTCCACTTGGTAGAAGTACTAGGTGAGAGTGTGAGGACCCTGCAACAAATAATTAATCAAAATACATGATATAGCAGCAGAACTCAAAATCACTTTTATATTAATCGCAGGCCACTTCGAGGAGGCAACCTCCTTTGAGCAAGCTCAATACAAAATAACTTCATGGTGCCTTCCTTGGCCTCAACACACACTTATATACTAAAAATAGGCGCCAATACTATGGGTCAAAACCATGGGCCAATATAAACTATGGATCAACAAATATTACAGGCAGCTTACAAAGCATATGCGCCCAACAACAATAACACAAACTATGGATCAACAATTATTATGGGACGACTTACAAAGCATATGCATCCAACAACAATATACTAACACGGTAAAGAGAAGGATTGACATGGGTTCCTAACAGAGAGATGTAGTATAGTAATCCTCTGCAACTCTACTGAGTGTTCAGCAGTAAATCTATTATGCATACAACAGTATGAACTCAGCTTAGAATAGCTGCACTAGTTCAGGTCTTCAACACTTTCCACTCAAAACATACTTCAGCTAGTCCCCTCCATCGAATTTTCTTGTGCACTTCATTCACTCAAAATGTTCACAAGTCAAGAATGAGTCAGCACCGCAAATTTTTACAAAAATTTAAAATTTTGAGATAACATATAATGTTTACAATTGCAGTTAGATAACTGCTAGCAGTTATTATAAGATATGAAACAAACAAATAAAAGTAACCATTTAACTTTAACACGTATAGACTAATGCAGTTTTATTTTTGATATGTGATGTAAGTAATCTGCATTCGATTATTTAGCTCTATTGATAGTTTGAATGTCAAGTAGGTGAGGAGTCATTTTCTAGATGGGGCTTACTTAGCGATTACTAACGTATCTAAATTTCCGGATCTTTACAGGCTTGACAGGTAATCTTTGACCCAGTAAAAGTTTATTAAGGCGATAAATCAGACATATTTCTCTTAGCATAGAATATACTGCTAGAGTAAAAGTTCTACTTAGAAGACTCAAGATTCTGCAAGGTAAAGTAATGTTTCTTTGACTTGATCCACAATATTATTTTATTTAATCTTTGTCTCGTAGATGTTATTAATGTCGCCCTACTGTTTGTCTCTTAACAGTAAGATCTTTATTATAGATAAAAATTTCTTTCTAACTTTACTTTAACTGATTTCCAGTTCTTAAAATAGTTCATGATAATATTTCATAACTCTTCCTTAGACATAAGAGTCTATTGCTATTATCATCATAATAATTAAAGCGCTGCTTATCATCATACAAATAGACCTAAGTCTTTCGGAACATAAGCCTATTGTATTCTTTTCAACTTTGTTTCAATTAGGACTCAACATGGTTAAATTTAGTTTATGAGATATCCTCTACATAAAAATCGTCAAGATCGTGGTTGAAAATCCCATTTTCTTCATGAAAAACATAATGTGAGAATTTCACATTACCCTACTATTTGCTTATATGTGAATAAGATGCAATAAAATCCTAAAGAGTTTACTATTCTAACTCTAAATTTTAACTTCATCTTGATTCGATTCGCCTTAGAACTTGGTAAATATTATGGAGTTCCATGATCATGTACTTATAGATTTATATCCTACATCTAGTACTATAGATCCCTTTTTGAGTGTAGGAACTATTCTTGTGCATTAGAGGAAATTTGGGGTCTAAAATGGGCATTATAAGAAAACGTGCCAAAATAAGTTTTTGTGAGTTGGAATTTAAGAACCAATAGAATTTCAATAAAATAAGTCAACCATAATGGTTGAATTTACATATTTGTCATTAAAAAAAACTACTTTTTTTGTTCGTATTTTCGACAT
>LPNX010745707.1:13971-41471 GCA_001517045.1 Pseudotsuga menziesii
ATAATAATAGGCATCGAATTCATAAATAAAACCCTTGAGAAATAAGTGCATCGAATCCATATGCGATTCGATTCTTTACCAAAGCTATTTATAAGGTTAAACATTATGTTTAAACGTTGGTATAACACTTGTTCATTGTCGAGGCTTGAATTTGTTTGGCAATGATATGATTTGGACTTTATGTAATAACACATTATTACTACATGCATAAAGTAATTGATTTAACAAATAATTGGGTTCGAATGATTTGCAGTGGAGACTTTACGAATAACCCACCGTGAACTAAAAAGATTTGAGTACACGTGGAACTCTCCTTGCCATGCAATACGTGACTTATAAGCTTTACCTTGCAACCCTAAACTTCATTGCTTTAGCAAGGGTTTCAGTCTTTGCTTCGTTGGGTTCACTGCAACCATGAGGGATCACAGTTGCTTGCCTCTAGCTCCACTGTCTGTGCATTTTCTTTGAAAAGTTGTTGTTTAGAGGTGAGAGTTATAACGCCATAGCTCGTGAATGAGTAAATTTGGTTTGCAAACAACCTTGATGTGCATGAGGATTGTATTACACAGTTGGCAGTTTTGTTGTGGAAATCGTGGTTTAGCCACTGTCTTGGGTTTCTCTTGCTCCAGTTTTCGATGTAGTTGAAACTTGAACTCAGATGCCTCCTTCTCAGGTGAATGCAAGGTTTGTTGTGCTCGTGGTGTCGATCTGCCTTCATCTTAACCTCGGATTCCAACATTACAAGTATACATCATTTTTAAGAAGTTGAGAAATATAACAATTTATAGTTTCAGTTCTTTACACCAGTTTCTAAATATGTTAAGGTTTTCATCTTGCAGGTGACAGTTCGCAGAACCTTTGGAAGAAACCACTACACAAAAGGACCACCGTACAGTCTACGGGTAAGCCCTGGTTACCAAATGGCTCTCCCCGCTTGTGCAGACCTTAGGGGGAAGTTTACAGTTGGAAGAAGTTACGGCATGGTTTTTACCCAGTCTTGGGTTGTTGTTCTTCAATTTACTAGTTTTGGTTTTTGTTTAAACCCTCGCTTACAGCAGGGTAACTCCGGCTCAAAGCTGTGATCTGTAAATGCTTGTTTCTCGTGTTTTTACAAATGTTTGATACTTGGTCTGTTGTTTTTCGTTATTTAAAACTCCATGTTACAATATGGGTGCACCGGCTTTAAGCTGGTTTTTGTACTTTGTTTAAGTTTAAGCCTTTTCGTCCTGTCAAGCAATACATAGTTTCTTTTAAAAACATAAGGGTTTTCCTTTGAGCTCGGACTCAGTTTATCTTAAAGCTATTATGGTGACTTGTAAACTAGGGTTTTTACCCTATTCGCCTGAGTAATAACAATTTTACTGTGTATTATTTATTTTGCATAAAAATATTGTTAATGGCTTGAAGACTGTTACTTAGTCATTTTATATAATTATTTTACCTACAGGTTTAGAAATTTCAAGCTAGGGTTTCCTAAATGAAACCCTTGTTTTTGAATAATTCTTTCAATTAATTTGAGTAGGTTCTTTATTTGTGTTGAGGCCTGGAAATTTGCAGGCAACAATAGCAAGGGATTCTCCCCAGTCAACGTTCTCAACTAGCTCGTGACTATTTGGTGTAGGGGATCCATCTGATTTGCGGTCCGACTACCGTAGGTCAAGTAACAAAAACAAAGGTTTTATCAGTTGCGGCCCAGTCCGTCGTGCATTTTGTATTTTTGACTTAATGTATGAGATGCAAGTGCCTAATTAACAATGCAAGGTGATAAGGATGCAGGGAGCAGTCACAACGTGATGCGCAGGTTCTTACCTCTCGTCTTAGCACTCACAAGCATCTAAATCACAAATGCAGGAACAAAGTAAATTAACTATTTATATATCTATCTATCTACCTACCTATCCCCGGGGAGCCAGATTGTAACTTATTTATGAGTAATGTGTAGTGTGCATGCATTATAAAGAAAAATTACAAATAGCTAATATATCTTTTTACAATACTTGAACAATTAAAGATATTTCAACAATCAGATAGCCAATTGTTTTGTGAACAGCATACATTACTCATGGTGGTAATTCCACAAAATGAACCAGAAATCATTTAAACAAGAACATAGGTTCTAAGAGTTAGAACGATCTCATGGTTAATGGACAAAAAGCTGGAAAAACAAAATAGTTCATCTTTCCACCATCCACAGCATAACATTTGAAAGTCCCACTGATCTTTCTCCAATAGGCAAACAATAACTCTTTATTGCAAAAAAAAGTAGTTCTTCTTACCATACTGCTTTACATGTCCCACTGGGAAAAAACCCTTTTTTCCCTCTAAGTCTTTTATATTTATACAAAAGGGTGAGACTGTTGGGCTGCCCAAAAGTGACCTTTGGGCTTCCCAACTTTTCGCCTCCCAAAACTTTTCTCAAATATCTACAAAATCGTTACATTCACAAAAGTGACCAATCCTTTACAAGGGTCCCACTTGGGTGTCTAGAAACTTCTTCCATGCCAAAGCTTCAGAGGCGATGCCTTCAAAGGCACAAGGTTCCAGAAACTGAATGTTGATTTCAAAGTTCGCAGCCTGGTTTTTTATAGCCTCAATCCTGGCCGCACTCAACCGAAGCTGATCCTCCAAAAGCTGAACACTGATAGCGGAGTGATCTACTTCACTCCTTAAGATTTGCTCATCCAGGGCTTTAATATGTTGTACTCTTGCTTCCTCCTCTTGATATCTCTTTTGCAACAACTCCACAAATGAGTTGTGATCCGGGAAGACATCAAGTCTCTGTTTGGCCGCTATTTGGCACCGGTTGTAGGTAATAAGGAGCCTTCTGAAAAACTCTGTGCACGCTCATTTCGTCTTCTTAATGGCTTTCTTGAAATCCTCTGCGGTGTTTATAGCAAATTCTAGTAAGTCATAATCTCGCTTGAGGTCCTGTTGATCCTTTGATAGCAGCTCTGCTGGAGTTTCTTCATTGTTTTCCAGCCTCGTCATTCTTGCAGTCAGGACTTCAAGGACGTCCTGAGATCTATCAACGAAATAAGAGGAGGTCTCCAGGATTTCCTCCAATTGGCCATCTACCTACAGCACTTTGCACCTCTCTTCCTCTATAGCAGTCTGTAGCTGCAGCATCTTAGCCTTTTCGGCCAAGACATGCTCTTTGAACGGTTGGAGGTTAACCTGCTGCTCCCTTGCTTCCTCCAGAGTAGTTGTTAGAGAAGAAATATGCTCTTGATGTTTCTTTTCCTGTTCTTGGGTGTGCATCTCACTGGCCTCCAAGATGATCTTTTGCTGCTCTTCTACCTTTCCCAGCAACCGTTCCTTCTCCATCTTTAGCTCTTGATATTCTTTCTGCACTTTCTCCAGGCATTCTTGTGTAGTCTCCCTAGCTTGTCTCTCTACTTGGAGGGCCTGCAACTCATCCTTTGAGGCTCTCATCTCTTCTTTCATGTCCTCATACTTTCTTTTCAGCCTATTGCTTTCCTCTCTCTCCCTTCGCAATGTGTCCTTCAATTGAGCAGAGGATTTCTTGGATAGCTCCAAGTCTGTCATGATCTTATCCACATTATCTTCCGAAGCTTGAATCAATGCTGCTCCGGCTCTAATGGTGAACCTTGGATCTCGGTCTGTTCCCAACACAATAGCCGTATCCATTATCATTTTACCAGGCAGACCTCCTGTTTCAACCCTCCTTTCTGTTCTCTTCATTATCCTCTTTGTTGCCCTGTCGTAGAAAACAGTATTGAAATCAAGGATTTCTTTCCCTACCTTCTGTACAAAGGGGACCAGCTTGAGTGTGGGGACCATGGGTGTGCTAGCAGCAAGTACTTGTGGGTCCTGAACCTCGGGGTTCTCCATTTCTTGGGTCTTCCCTCCAGCTGTGTCAGAGGCTGATTATTCTGTCTGTGTCTGTGTCAGCTTTAGCCTCTTTGCTTCTTGTTTCTGTAGCTCTTCATTGAGCTTCTTTTTCTTTTCTTCTTCTTCTTTCCTTGCATCTTCTTCTGCTTTCCTAGCTGCTTCTTGCGCAGCTTTTCTTTTCTCTTCTTCTTCTATGTGCAGCCACCCTGCAACCTTTGGGCTTCTTCATTTCTTCTCTTGGCCTCTTCCTCAGCTTTTGCTTGTTCATCTCCCTTCCCACCTTTGGTGATTATCTTTTTCTTGAACCTTCTTCTCAAGGCTGTCATGTTCAGCGCACTTCGGAAGACAGATTCTTCTCTATCCCAATGGTGGGGGTACTCAAAGTGGACATTGTTTTCTTTGCAATGATCGACCACTTTGCTGCGGGAATCATTTATGTGGAAGGGCATCTCGCCAAAATGAAACCTCTTCAGCTCTTCTACAAATTCATCCGCTTTCTTCACCCTGGTGAATCTGTAACTTCCTAATTTGAAGGGAAAAGGAGGGTAGGCAGTCTTCTTATGTTCAAACAAGAAACTCCCTATGCCATCCAAGAAGACTTGCCTGTCTGCTTCCTTGTGGATGATGTAATCAGTGGCGTATTTGGGCAGCAAGGAAGGAGCTCTTGAACCTCCAAACATCCTGAAGTAAAGGCCATCTTCAGTCAGATAATAGTCTGCATATTCTTCCATTACTTGCAGCGCCTCCTCTGACATGCAATCACACTCCTTCAGGAAAATGAGTGTATATAATGGCATAATAAACTGTTCGCAGACTTCTCGGTAATGGCTGTGATACTTGTGTGCCCACAACGGTTTATATGCAGAATAGATAAGCATTCTTTCCCTGTCCCAGATGCACCCTAGGTTGGGGAAAGGTTGATTGCACAATATACAATCTACAAGTATGGAACTCATATAGAATTCCGATCTCTTTTGGGCCACTCCTCCCAAAGCCGTGGCCATGCAAGCTGAAATACTATTTGATACAATGCTGGCCCAGTTGAAAATTGTCCCCTGGGTTGCAACATAAAAAATGATGGGCATCCATTCCAGTTTGAAGAGCCTGCCATGGGCTCTCCCAAAAATCCTATTAAGCATTAAAGCTATGAACCTATATGGGGTCCTTAAGCTGGTTGTATCATAGTCACCCGTTGCCCTGGTTCTGAAATGTTTTCCGGGCAACAACATTCTTTTCATAGTCTCAACTAGGTCCATTCTAACGTTGTTCAGCCAATCATGAGATAAAAACACTTGTGCTTCTGGCAGGTGATAGGCCAGAGCTACATATCCGAGGCTATAAGCAGCATAGCCCTGTTTTTCAGCATTCTCCAGGGTCATTGTTGTTACATCTGCCCGAGGCAGAATCCAACCAATTACTTCAGAGCATGGGAACAACTCTAGTCTGGTGGCAATCTTCATGAGTGAAGATCTCTCGATGTTAGCATATATGCTTTCTTCTTCCAGGCCCATATCAGGAACTTCTCTGCGCGTGATCAGCCTGTAAATTCCCCCCCACTGGTATTCAGGTTTGAAACCAGATACACACTTAGTGTCCTCATATATGTATTCAATTTTGGTGACAATTTCCACCTCAGGTCCTCCTCGACCACAGGGGCCTTCTTCTTTTGCCTCTTCGACATTGTGAGTTCGAAATCTTCCTGCCATATATAACATTGTAAACATTAATCCATTCTCGGCTAAGTTGCAAACATTTACATGACAATGTGCAGCGTTTTACTCCTTCTATGGGTACCACGACAACAATTAGTTAATGAAGCAAATATATGCATGTATATAAGCTGAAATGGCCTAACTAACAGAACTATTGAAACACAATGTGCAGTGTTCAGTGACTTTGTCTATGTCTAGCATGATGGAAAATAATTATATGCAGTAAAATGTGCAAGCTACCACTGCTTTCCAATACCACACAAATCTAACAATATAATCAGGCAGGAAAAACATCTACATTATCATGACTAAAACCTCCACTCTCTGCGGGTGCCATTATCACTCCGCCGCGCGGGACAGACAGGGGAAAAAACACAAGATTTCAATGGTGCTCTAACAAAACCATGCCCACACACTTATGGTCAACAAATGAAAAGCAGTGGCATATCCCCTTCCCCCGGCTTGGGTTCAAAATCGACTGTGCGCGGAACGGCGCGGCGAAACACTATTGCTATTTGAGGATGCGGGTAATATGAAAACCACAAAAAGGGGAAGAGGGCGACCACTTCAAGTGCCATAGGAAGGCCATGAAAGCCTCCCCCTGCAAGAACATCATTATACCGGGCAATTTGGTGCAGACGGCGTAACGACCGTCTGCACCAAGCCCTCGTTCACTAAGCGCAGGGTCACAGACAAAAGGCCGCGGGAAAAATACTACTCTGTGGGTCAAAACATCCACACTAACAGTCATGATACGACCCCCCCCTACTATATATGCATGTAGCTAACGGGGTGAAGAAAACGACCGCAACAAAAGCCTAACCGGGGAAAAAACCATCAAACGCTCAAACGGAATGGGGAAAGGCAATTACGAGCCTACCTGGCACTGCAGGGTGTAACCGGCGTGGAGAGACCTGCCAAGCTTCCAAGCTCGAGACACCTGGAATGCAGGTACCGAAAATGGGGGACCGGGCGAGCGCGAACGAGCGACAACACATGAATATGACAGTTCACGGCAATCCCAATAGTAATAATAAAATAATCCAACAATCCCAACGCCATATATATATATGGTCAACATGCGCGGCGGGGGAAAAGTTAAAAGATTGGACGTCGGAGATCTTTGGATCAGAAGTCGAAATATATTTCATCATTTATAGCATTTCATACCTAGGTCAAAGAGCTCAGTCCATTAGGACGAGGCTCAAAGATATATTGCAAACAACAACCATAATGACACCATTCTGCTCACTCTGACATGGGTTGCACAAAAAAAAGTTGGGAATCTTTCATTGGTAAGAAAGCAATGTGTAACCACTTTTGCCAGTGGATCCATCAAGGATACTATTCACTGTGATGTCAATCCATTGCATTATTTTGAATTTTTGCGAATGGATCCATCAAGGATGCTATTCACTGTGATGTTAATCTATTGCATTATTTTGAATTAATTTTTTTTGTGCTATTGCATTATTTTGAATTAATCTTTTTGTGTTGTAAAAAAAAAGCAATGTGTAGCCACTTTTGCCATTGGATCCTTCCAGGATGCTATTCACTGTGATGTCAATCCATTGCATTATTTTGAATTAATCCTTTTGTGTCCTTAAAGGTATGATTGGCATGCCATTAATGACAAGTGACATAACACCTATCGAAGTCATAAAAATGATAATGTATACAAACTCATCTTTACTACTTCATGTTTAGCAAGCCAACAATGAACAACTTGTTCTCAATAAGTTCTTAAGAGTTGGTGCCATCTATCAAGCTAAAGAAAACAACATAGGAAAGTTTCCCACTTCAAAGCTTCAAGGTATCATAGATTCATATTCATATGTTTTTGAAGAACCCATAGTATACCTCCTCTTTGCACTATCCAACACAACATTGACATTGATTTAGTTCTAGATTCTTTATTTCCAAATTCTTCAAAACATTGCATACAACAATCAAGAATGAAAAAATACAACATTGACATTGATTTAGTTTTAAAGTCTTCATTTCCAAATTCTTCTCAACATTACATCACAAAATGAAGAGATTAATAAGTACTTAAAAAAACTTTTGAAGATGATAAGATTCATCTTCTCTTTGTGGTTCTATAGTTTTCATTTCACCCAAGACAGAACAAATTATACACAAACTAAAAAGTACAACCAGATCACTTTGAAAACTCGATAACCACTGTCCATAATATTAGATAATCTCATAAATTAATTAAAGGTGGCCAAATATTTCTGCAAAATTGATTTAATTTTGGCTATAATTAGGTGTGTATGAAACACTCATATTAAATAACTTTCAAACCCAAATATGGCCCTATGAGCGGCTGGTCATGCCTCTTCTTGGTCTTATATACTAATGCTTCAACGACATTAATGACATATTTTACCTACATTTAGGTAAATAAATCTGTTGTTGTGGTATAGTTGGATGACATATTCATTGTTACATCATGATATGTTTTGATTGTTGTGATATAGTTGGATGACATATTCATTGTTACATCATGATATGTTTTGATTGTTGATTTTCTTAGCAGCATACATTACAAGAAAAAATGAAAATGCCTTACACATTCTAATCATTACTTGGATTTTGTTGAGGCAAGGTCAGTCCTTTAGGGTTGCTTCATTCTATGTAATACCACATATTTGAAGAGTTTCCTGGATGTTATAAAATTTACAGAAAATTCATTCAACATTTTTCACATTGCCCAACCACTTCATGAGATTTCCAACTAGAAGCAACATTTCTCTCGAAATGTTACAACAGCTAAGGCATTTCAATAGCTTAAGGATGACCTTTGTTTAGCTCCAGTGCTTTCGCTTTTTAATTTGCATTATTGCTCTGAGATAGAGAACAATACTTCAAGTTCTTCCATAAGTTCCCTTCCTAAACTCCTAAACATGGAGGCAATTGGATATCATTCAAAACAACTTCTACCCCAAAACAAAATTATGGAGACAACCAATTTGCATCTCACTCGAAACAATTTATGCCCCAAAACAAAATTATAATATAGATGATAAAGAATTCTATGCATTGGTGCATCCTTTCTGGGAAGACAAATCCTTCATACTGATCACCTTTGCATTAATGCTTTGAGATAGAGAACATTGACTCAAATTCTTCCATAAAAGCTCTTCCTAAACATGGAGCAACCAAATTGGATATCACTCGAAGCCATTTCTGCCCCCAAAACAAATTTATGGAGACAACCAAATTGCATGTGACTCGAAACATCTGCCGAAAACAAAATTATGATATAGATGATAAATAATTCTATGCATTGGTTCAATTACTCAAACCATGAAGATAATATATCCATTTTAGGAAGAAAATCTTTCATTATCTTTCTCATTGAATTGCCTCGTGCCTTTGAACTCTCAATTTAAGATTAAGGAACATAGACACTTTAAATCAGATTCCAGATTCTTACATTTGCTAATGTCATCTCTAATACAATCCTTGATAGACCTCCTTCCAAAGTTTCACATATTATAAATAAGTGAATATTTTCTTCCTATGGAGAGTGGAAGTCACTTTATTTTTCAGATCACACTAGAGCCAATTCTTACATCCTCACAACAACTTATAGTGGTAAATCACACTGTTTTTTATTTAATTATACATTCAGAGATGGTTCACAGTACAAATGAAGTTAAATCAATGATGTGTCTATCTGGTCCAGCCTGCCTCACACTCATTTAAGAGACACACTCCTCAAGTGCGAATGGTGGTTTGAACTATTTTGAGAGACTTGTAGTGTTCATCTAATTTTTTTGGGCGCTCATATGTACAGCTGCCTGTCAATTTTCAACATTGGCAGGTAAAATGCACTGTTCGAAGGGCCCATAACAGTTGAAAGTTGCAGAGCGTGTGAGAGCTGAGTTAAGATAATAAAAATTGCACTGTTTGAAGGGCCCATAGAAGTTGAAAAAGTTGAAAGTTGCAGAGCATGTGAGAGCTGAACTAAGATATTAAATATGTTGGCATATCTGACAAACTTAAAGAATGCCAACTAGCTGCAAAGCACTAAAAAAAGGACAACTATGACAGGTTGGTGTGAGTTTTCATAAAGTTATTTTGAAATCAGGTGCATTTTAACAAACGATTAATGAGCTATGACTCTCTAATCATCAACCAGTGCCCCATTGAATTGCAACACGAATAACTCCTATCATCTTAATCTTTTATTTCATGTACATTATGTATGATCGTGCTTTCTCTGCCCCTTCCATTGTTGTATTGCAGTTGAGAACAAGAGTTTGAATAATGTGTATATATGGTTGTACTTACGAAGTGAAATGTGAGCAACTTAATGTAATATAGGTATTACACTGGAAATAGAATGAGTGACCTTAGAGCAAATACCGTAATGTTTTTTTCTTTAATTGTAAAATTTATCATATTTTAGTTGTCAATTGATTGTTATCCATAATTAATTTATTAGGACAATCAATTTATTACTATCCTAATGGGCCTAGTAGATGTCCTTTATTGAATCCGAATCTATTGATCATCTTTTTATATTCTGTTTATAAGCTCAGGAAGTATGGAGACATCTTACTCATATTATAGGTATTCCTTATATTTGGACTAGGCCTGATATTAAGCTTTCTTGGAAGGCTTTATTGAATCCGAATCTATTGATCATCTTTTTATATTCTGTTTATAAGCTCAGGAAGTATGGAGACATCTTACTCATATTATAGGTATTCCTTATATTTGGACTAGGCCTGATATTAAGCTTTCTTGGAAGGCCTGGACCCTCCGTTTATCTTTTACTACATTTGCAGCTCTCCTAGTATTAGCTGTGTGGGGGTATTTGGCTAGCTCTGAACAAGAAGCTTTTTGATGATGTTTTTATTGAGGTTAAAGTGTTTGCTGGTTGCAGCTTCCGCATTTTTAAAGCCTTTCCTTTGCCAGCTACTCATAATCCTGTTCGTGCCATTGTTGTGCCCATTGTGGATGATTCATATCCGTGGGTTTTTGTTGACGGAGCTTCCCAAGGTAGGCCACTGGTTGGTGGTGCAGGTGGGATTATCCATCTTTCCACTTCTAGATCTCTTCATTTTCCGGCTGGATTGGGGGATGTCTGGAATAACCATGCTGAATTTGCAGCTTTCAAAATCCTTTTGAGGCTCTCTCTTTTTCTTGGAGTGGACAGACTTCAATTATTTGGTGACTCTAAACTGGTGGTGGATTGCCTTAAATCATACAAGCTTCCATTGGATATTTTTCTTCCTCTATACGAGGACATCGACAGAGTTAGACTCCACTTTCATAGACTCTCTTTTCAGCATATATACAAAGAATCCAACATGGGAGCTATCTGATGGCTCCATGGTTTCTTTGGGCAGTAGTTGCTTCCAAGTTTTCCTCTTCAAGTATGAATATATTTTGTTCCAGATCTGATTAGCAGGCATATATATGTTTTTGATAGCTTTGTTTTTTATCTGTTACTCTGACAGGTGCTATATACTGTTCTATTTTTGATGCTTATAACCCAGAAGTTTATTAAACAATATGATTTTATCTAATATAAAGCTATGATAATTTTTTAAAGACGAAAAAAAAACTCATTACCATTATTCATAATAAAGACAAACTTTCAATTTCAATTCCTTTTGATCTTGGTTTGTTGACACATTTCCTAACTTCCTAAAAATCTGGCACTTAACCAATTAAAATATATGTAATGAGACATCAAAATTTATATTAAATTTGTAAAGTTGAATTTTTATTTTATATTTAATTAAATTATTACTAATAAAATAAAATTTATGGCCCATGCCTATTTAAAAATGAAAAAAAATGATAAAGATCTTCATAGTTGATTGTGTTTTAAAACCAAATATTTAATAATTTTAAAATCAAGTATTTAATAATAATAATATAGTAGAAACAGTTTTTATGCCAAAAATGAAAAGTTATTATGTTATTATGAAAAACAAATACAAAGATACGGGCCTGGCATATAGACAAATACAAAACCATAAGCTATGTTAATAAGAACATAACTTTCGTCAAAGATTCCCACTAAAAGGGCAAATAAAATGATATTTGGACAATATTTAAAAGTGTAAGCTATCATCTGTTGGAGATATTATCAATCTTTTTATTATAACGAGTGTATCATGGATATTAAATAATTGAATTAAAAATAATACTTGGATATTAAATAATTGAATTAAAAATAATACTTGTTAATGAATGATTGGAGGCATTTATAGGTTATTGGATGATGTTATAAAGTGAATGTAGTTTTTATGCGATTGGTGTAAATGGTTGGGTGGAAAGCTCAAGCCATTTTTATATATAATAAATTACGATTTTTGCAAAAAAATGATGTTATAAAATCAATAAAAAATAATATTTGTAGTGAATGATTGGAGTCCACTTTTGGGTAATTAGACAAGTTGAATTGTATGATTGATATTACATTTTAGCACTTTAATCAGTTTGTTAGGAAATGATTATTTAATCACTGCCCATATGTTAACATCGCTGTCACTGTATAGATGCATAATGTATCGAAGCTATCACTATAAATACATACACAATGATATGCGTGATAGTGTTTAATTTTTTTAACCCATGGCCTTTTGAATGATGAAAGGTGGATCGCTTTCATGGAAAAAAGATATTTTTTTATATATTTGAGTTTTTTTAGGTAGAAAATGTATATCATTATTTTTTTCTAATATTTATGAAAATTTTATTATTTATTATTCATTTACTTAAACAAAATTTATTTTTCAATGTAATTTATGTTTGAAATTATAATATTAAAACAATATTAATGAGCAACAAAGCTCTATATTCCTCTTATTGTGTAAAGGTTTGAGAGTGCATCACTTTGATTGCAACCTTTTTAGGTGCACATTTATAAATAGTTAATAATATTGGCATTTGTCACAACTGATCTATCATAAATCCCTCATCAACACCGGAGAAGCAACTTGAGAAGCAAAATCACAAAGCAAAAATCTGTCCTCATGTACCCATACTATATGTGGTACAACAGGGTCCATCAAACTTTGAGGATGTTAGAATGAAAAAAAAACAAATATAAAATCCGGAAGATGAAAAAAGTAATATTGATATCAGATTATGTGCCACTGTAACACCCCGGTTTTGACCCCATGATATTGAATTGCATATGATGTAAATAGCATTAATGACCCCATGATATTGAATTGCATATGATGTAAATAACGTTAATAAATCATGGTGTGGAGCTCAAGGCAAAGACCCCACCATGGATTTAGTATTTTATGTTTCAGCAATTAAAATTGATGCCGATGGTTTATGTGCTAGCCAGGCACAATATGTTGAGACATCATGTAAAATGCAAATTAATAAAAATACCACAACTAGCGGTATGCCGCAACGTTAAAGAGATGGGGGCATGATTTCACAAGGAATAGGGAGGGGGAAATATCCAAAACTTTGGGCCAATGGGCAAAAGCCAAATGTCAAGGGAAAACCCATAAGTTGTCAAATACCCATTTTGTCTTTTGTGCCCAGTCATCTCTAAGTTGGTTGAGGAAGTTATTTCCTTGGGATGGGAAAGGTATGGAGGTCAATTTCGAATTGGGAAGACCACCCATTTTTGGAAAGTGTGTTTTTTACTTGTGGGGAAAGTAAAAGCTTGGGAAGGCATGCCCAAGCCATTATGCACCCATGACTTTCATTTCTCACCCATCCTCATGGAGGTTTGGCTCCCTCACCCAGCTGAAGCTTGCTGAGCTCTCTCCCTCACGAGTTGTTGTCGTTTCTTCACTTCTCTATGCCCAAAACTCGTTTTATGTGTTGTTGGGCGTATGGGAAGGAAGGAGCCACGATTTTGGGGTTTGAGGAGGTTGTTTTTTCCATTGTGAGCAAGCTGGGAGCTTCCCTCACGTTTTTTTGCATTTTCCCTAATTTCTCCAAGCTAGGAAACTCGTTTTTGTGTTGTTCAGTGAATGGAAAAAGAGAGGCCCGTGATTTCGGTGTGCATGGAGGCCATTTCAGCTCCTACGATGCCCAGAAATGTTTGGTGAAAACGTATTTATCTCATCGGGTGTTTTTCCCATTTTGCTGGGTCGTTTGTGGTTGCAAATTCCATTTTTTGTAATGCCCAGCGGATGGGAGAATAGATCCACGGTCTAAGGGTTTGATGGGGCCTTTTTTACCTTTGTGAAGCCCAAGAACGTTTCTTGAAAACGTATTTGCTCATGCAGGGTTGCTTTCCCCAATTGCCATTTCCATTTTTGGTTCCCAGGAACATTTTGTTCATACCCACCGATGTGTGTGGTTGTGTTTTGATTAATTGGTGGGCTGTGCATTTGATGAAAAGTTTGGCTTGGTTGAGTAAGCCAAGGAACCCCATGTTATTGGATTGTTTCCCTAATAGCCTGTCAAACCCAGTTGTTTATTGGCATAGTTAAACAGTTGGTGAAACCCAACTGTATGTTGGCTTGACTGTGGGCGTATGGTTCTGGCTATGTGTAAGCCTGTTGTTCCCTAGTTTCTTGTGGAATCATGCCCAACTCAGGGGTGGCAGTGATGCTGAGAGATTGATGAGCACATTGGCTAATGGTTGGGTGGAACGTTGCAGCGACGTAGCTAGTTGCGGGCCAACTTCTTTTCCAGATAAGTATTCTTGTGCTTAATCTCTACAAACTATTTGTTTTATGAATTAATATGAACATGTTGAATGTTTGAATGTTTGAATGAATGAATTTTGCTTCCGCTGTAGAATGCTCTATGCATCTGTGTATATATTTATGTTTAATGCATTTGATTTATTATGTTTTTCTATGTTTTTTTATGTTCATGGGGCTATTTTTTCCGATTGACAGCATCCTAGTCGCGTCCTCTCCATCGTCGGTATGAGGGGTGGGGACGTGACAACCACATCATCATCGGGAAATGGTAGGAAGAGTTTATTTCCCATGTGAATTCTAGCCCGAATAACCAACATTGTAAAGTGACCTACTCCTGAGATAGCAGTGATATAGCAAAAGATAAAGTATTATGCCTGCAGAAAGGACATGTAACAACATCAAATTCTACTACATGATACAACATTTATAACATTAAGAATAATAAAGGGAGGTGCTATGTTTAAACCAAGACAACTGATGTGAATGCACTCCTAAATCCAATCTGAAAGAGATGCATTTGTACTCACTTGTGAGCCTAGGCCTTGTTCATTTGTATGTTAGCTTGCAACTTTTTTGTTTTTGAGGCTGACATGTACTAGTAGATTTTAAGGACGACCTGTGCTATCAGATTCTATTCCAGAAAGTGGATTGCAATGGGGGGTATACATCCCTCCCCCTGTAGGCACTGGAAGTAGTCCAATGCAAGTACGTTAATAGATGATAATGGTGTATATATATATATATATATATATATTCAACATAAGAAACTTGTACATAATATAATGGGGTTGCTCCACTTGCCCCAGTCATTATCTATCTCACGTGGACTTGCATATATAAGTATGTTTCAAATCTGATACGCGCATAGATAAGTTTAAATCCTACTTCAATACATATGATGTTGTAAAAAGCATATATAAGTGTTCTGCCAAATCCATATATAAAAAAGAATTACCTGTTCAAATGAAATAAATAAATAAATAAATTATTGCGTAAACTTCAAGTAAGGAAGTTTCTTTTCACAAGAGAACCTTTATGAAAATAGGCTTAATGTAATATTGGTGCAGGTGTGAAGCATCAACGATAATAGGGATGGCCTTGAATTTATCCCTAATCTTATTTCGGCTACTAAGAGTACTCAAACCATACATGAATATTGTATAAAAAAGTTTATGCTTTTTTTGAAACCATACATGAATATTGCATAAAGAAGTTTATTATTTTTTTTGGAGGTGAGAGATACAAGAAAAAATGGAAAAAAATTGCGTAGTCCTTGAACAATGAGTTTCAGTTCATGCATATATGATCTCTATCACAATCACCCATGTGTATAAAGGCAATTTCAACCACATTTCATGTCTTTTCATTGATTCCTCTTAATTTTATTTTCAAGCCCTTTCTACTTGATACTTTACTAAATATTTTCCTTAAGGATTATGCAAATGGCTCAAAGTGAAGAGCAGGGATTTATTCAAAACATGGAATTCATATTTTCCTCCTTAGATAAGTCATACATTTGCGTATAGAACTACCTCTACAAATCCAACAACACTTCTTATTGGTTTTCAATGTCATTGCTTTCAAGATTAATGTTCTTGCACACATATGATGTATATTGATGTATTGTATTATATTATTTTTCATCATCTCATAACATATGACTATCGATTAAGAAGTCGATGCAAGAATTCGTTGGCCTTCAAATGGGAGATTATGATCATTGGCGGCATCATGAAGTTAATCTAATAGTACCGTTGGAGTTCCTATCAGGCCCTATCGATACCTTATCGAAGCTTCTTACTACAAACTTGTCCCAAAAAGGTAGTTGTCGCTACTAAATTGTTTGTCAGAATTAGGTAGGATGTTGGGAGAAATATTTGCATATCGTTAGCAAGTAAGTCAAGTAAGCTCCTAGGAGATTGTTGTTTCTAGCCAACTGTCATCCAACCAATGTATCATCCACATTGTCATTGTCCATTAAGTACACCACGAAGAGCAAATATCCAAAATATTATTATTATTTCCATAGAACAAATCCATAATAAAATAAAGTTGAATCCATGTTTGATTGGTTGGACCATAAGATGATTACAACTTCGTATCATTTGAGGTTGGTTGGGAAATGCAAAACCTCTTGGTTTTAGGAGGGGATTGGATGACCCCTCCATCTTTGTTTATGTCATGTGGGACTATAAATGTCATAATATTTCCATTCTATATGATACCTGCATAATAATACGCATTGAACTTGCCATTTGTTGTTTGTTGAAATCCCCATTTGTTGTTGAGGTGATAGCACGATTCTCCTCCCCTTTAAGTAAACTATTGGGACATAGAATCCATGTCCTCCATGTTCTTTTGCTTGGTTGGTACACCTCAAACCTTCTCATTCCACATTGTTATAGGGTGGCCGTACAACTAATATTCGTATATTGTTGAACTTGACTCGCATATCTACGTTTCACTTTATGAAATGGTGCAAGTCTTATAAAAAAGATTAAGAGAATAAAAAAACATTCCTTAGAGTCTTATGGTTCTGAACACCAATACATAAAAAAACAGTCCCTTCTACATTAGACATTTAGGTGCTTTAATCACGAGTTTTGAAAAGCATGTTTTATGCCATTCCCATGCCTTTATAACCTATCTCGCCCTAATTCATCAATTCAACATGGTCCTTTACAATAGCTAAATATGAAATACCTAGGATCAGAGCAACAAGAAGGGAGATTGGCTCTGGCTTCACAGTGACAAGTCGATCATAGCTCTAGGTCTTTACAAGTTATTCAAAACTGGAAAAGTAAATTGGATTGTTCACTGACTGATGGATATTCGACGTTCCCATTTTAATGATTAGTAGGTATGATACCATTCAGAACGTGTTGCTGCTGCAACTGCTTCCTCGAAAATTTTACATTTTAGGGCCCCTCCTTCCATTTTTTTATTTTTTACACTTATTGCCTAGCTTAGTTAAATCCCTCCCTGCATACTTAGTTTTTCCTAGAAGCTTGAGCAAAAGGTTTTTTCCCTAAGCATGAAGTGTTATTTTGGTAAAAAATACTTGGGCATGACCTTGGAAACAAGCCTTACAAGAAAGTCCGTTTTTTATTTAAGATAAACGGCTAAGAATCACTCTGACCCAGATAAGTGGTTGAGAAAAGAGGAAGTGGAAAGTTGGAAGTTTGGTTGTAGAAAAGTTAGAATCCCGACTTTTGCTTTCCGCATTTTTGAGATCTGACGGTCAGGGAGGATGCCGCAAGGATCCAACGGTCAAGATCAGCAGGAGCGAAGAAGTAGAAGCAAAAAGATTAAATATGAACTTCGTAAGATTTGGCATTTCCGATTTCCATTTTTCGCAATGAGCGGAAGCAGAAAAAGCCAAAGTTTAATTTCAGAAAATATTGAATTTCTGCTTTCTAATTTCCACCTTCGGAAAGGAGGAGGCGGAAGCGAGAAGGTAAGGTTTTAATGTTGAATATTTTGGAGTCCCTCTCTTTGGTCTCCGCCTTCCGCAATCCGCAGAAAGTGGAATGGTAAAATTTTAATGTCGAAAAGGTTGGAGATCTGCTTTCTGATTTCCGCTTAGTGGAAGGGAGGAAGCGGAAAGGCAAAAGCGGAAGGTTTAATTTTAAATTCGTGGAAGATTGGTGAACGCGCTCTCCACTTTCCGCTTTCCGAAAAAGCGGAGGCGGAAGTGAGAAAGTGGAAGGAGCGAGTTTAAACTTTAAACACATTGGAAAGCCTGCTTTCCGCTTTCCGCTTTCCAGAAGGGCAGAAGCGGAAAGGTAGAGGCAGAAAGATAACTTTTTAACTTGATAAAGTTGGCGAACTCGATTTCCATTTTCCGGAAGGGTAGAGACAGAAAGGAGTTGTCGGGGTCACATGATCTAATGGTTCAAATCAAGCCCGATCCATCTTTGAGATGATTTGAGCCGTCCAACCTCTGTTTTGTTTTTTACTATGAACCATTGGGAAAACTAAGAGATCTTCCTCTCGAAGCATAAACTAGATAAAATTGCTTGCATAACAGGGTGCAGGTCATTATCTGTTTTCTGTTTAATAATCGATGCATATCATTAAATTGAAATACTATGAATTATGGTTGTTTCCAGATTAGATATATCTCTCATGATGTTTTCTTCGTAGCTGAAACCGTGAACCGAATGGATTCCCCACACCAACGGTGGACGATCTAATTGGGATTGTTTACTAGGGAGGATCCCTACTGTCTGGTACCTGAGATTTTTCCAGGCATCAACAAATTTGTCACTAGAAGGAGGGCCGCCAGTGCATGGATGGTAGAGGAAATCCGTTTTTCAGAGAAGATTACATTGGAACAAAACAGAAAAAATTTCCCTGAAGATCGTTTTCCTGAATTTAAAGAACATGAACAAGAACATACAGGCTCTGGGGAAGAAGAATTAGAACGTTTGTATGCTGTCCCATTTGAAGAAGTAGATCAGTTTAGGAGACATACTAGATCATACATCAAGAAACTTGGGGGGTTAAAAGTTATTCCTGCCTTACCTAGAAGGCAAGATTCCAAGAAATTACCCTCATACACTAAGGATTCAATTCTTGTTGAAAATTTGGAAGAACTGGTAGATCTATCCATCCAAGAAATTGTTCAGCCTCTTGATCAATTGGATCCTGAATCCCCTGCAATTTCAGTTTTCATTCAATCTCCACCATTGTCTCCAACTCGAATCATGGCTGTTGTTAATCAACCCGCATGGAGAGCAAGAATGCCACTCAACCTAGCAGCTCCATTGCATGATTTTCCTAAAAACCCAGAAAAAGGTTTTAGCAAAATTTGATCCTGGAAAAGGTGTTTCTATAGAGGATCACTTAAAGAGTTTTTATTTGGCTTTGAATCTCTTAAATGCTGACCATGAAGATGTCGTTTGCAGAATTTTTCAATATACTTTTGAACCTAAAGCATCTTCATGGTACTTTAGTTTGCAAGCTAATTCAATAGTAAATTGGGATGGTTTTGAAAAGGCATTCTTAGGGAAATTTGGCAACCACAAAACTCTAGCACTCTCATGAAAGAATTATTGTCTATGAGATTGGAAAAGAAAGAAAAGGTCTAAGACTTTTATCAGAGATTCACCACTTTATTGAATAACTTTAGTGGTGCAACGAAACCAGCTGAAAGAGTCTCTAATAGAATATTATACTACAACACTTGATCCACCATTAGTAATGTTTGTAAAAAGGGTTGGTAAAGTTACGCTGGTAGAAAACTATGAAGAGGCCAAGAAACTAGAGGCGGATCTAGATAGTATAGCAAAGCATACTCAAGAACCTGAATTGAAACATGCCACAAGCAAAAAGCCTTTGCTGTTAACTAAGCCCAAAGAAGAACACTCTAATGAGCTAGAGAATGTGGTGAAATGGTGCAGAAGTTGTCAAACAAAATAGTAGACATGGAAAAGGATAAGGGAACTAGTTCTTGTAGAAATCCATTCAACGCTTATTACAAAAAAAAGGAAGAAAGTGGACAACCCCAACCACTTGTGCATAATTCTACTATTTTAAATTTTAAAGAGGTAGGCATGGATCACTTCTGTACCTTTCACTAAGAACCTCATTTTGAAAAAATTTGTCCACAGTGGGTTAATTCAATGATGCTGGTTATGAATCAGTTGTTAGATACCCAATTGGCAGATCCTGCAGAAGAACAAACCCAAACTAATGATCCAGAACAAACAAATGAAGAAACCACCATGGTATTATGGGATTAGGTACCTACTTTGGGGCTAAGTGAAGATGAACCTACCGAGGAAATTCAAATCTCATCAGTTAATGTCACAACTAGAAGTAATGGATCAGTTGTGGATGAAAGTTTACTACTGCCTAAAATAAAGAAGATGAAAGAAAACATGAAGAAAATTCTCAGTACGACTCAAAAAACACCTCATCTAGTAAATATAAAAGAGACAATCCCAGTAGTTAACAAGCCAATGAAGACAACAATTAATAAACATGTGGAAACTTTGGCAAGTAAAACAAAGACTACTAAAGAACAGGGCATGGGGTATGATATCATAGAAGACATTAAGAAGACAAAGGCAAATATTTCTCTATTTGAACTATGTAATTTGCCTCATCAAAGAAGGAATCTCCTAGAAGCTTTTGATCCACATCTCAACAGTATCCCAGAAGCCATTGGGTCTGATGATGAAGTAAATGAAGCAAGCATTGGGGGAAAATCTAAATATCAGACTTTACCTTTTCTGCCGTCATTTGAGATTTTTAATCATAATGTACATAACTGTTTGGTAGACTCTAGGGCTTCATCAAATGTCATGCCACTTTCAACATGTAAAAGGATTAATGGATAACCCACACCATCTCCATCTCGGATAATTCAACTAGACAGATATGTTGACAAAGTCCTGGGGGAAATGAAGGATGTTTTGATTCGTTTGTCTGTAGATCCCAGAGTTTGTTAGTTTATAGATATTATGGTGGTGGATATGTTGATGAAATTGTCATTGATGCCAACATGGACTTGCAGTGGCCCCATAGGATGTCATTGATGCCACCAAGTCCCACATGTAGTGCCTAGACTCCTTATAGAGTGGGTTTGTGCATTGAAGCACCTTGTACCCAATTTACAAGGTCTCTGTACCCACAAGACTGGATCTTGATGCCACCACCTTGTTGAAGATGTTGAAGACCCTGTTGATGGTGTTGAAGACCCTGGAGATGGTCCTGAAGCCCTTGCAGACTATGGAGAAGCCCTATAAGATGGGTTGGAGAAGCATTATCAGACCCATTCTGTGGTCATTCATGCTTTGATGGTGTCATGGTACCCTAGGAGAAGGCCTGGCATCCCCATGAAGTCTTCTACTTGATGAAGAAGCCCTTGAAGAAGTGCTTGGACCCACAAGTTGGTCATAGTGTGTTGAAGCCCACAAAAGTTTGAAGAAGCCCTCATACTTGCATGGAGATGATGGTCCTCTTGCATATGGATCACTTGTGTGTTGATGGGGTATTGAAACCCTTGAAGATGGTTTGCACCCTTCATCTTGGGTTTTGGGGAAAATGAAACTTAGTGGCTTGATGCACCCTTGGTTCTTGATGATGTGGAGGACACCCTTGATCATGGTATCTTTTGATGGCCTTTGAAAGTTGATTGTAATGCTTGAACCCTTAAAGTGAAGTCATTTGACATTTCTTTCACAAGAAGCCTTCAACGTGTTAATGAAGCCCTTTGAATTTGTCATGGCATAAAGCCCTTGTTGATTGAATGTTGGATAAATCCCACAAGCAAAGTCGGTTGTGATGATGAGGAATTGAAAGCCTTAAGGGTAAGGGTCCAAAGCCCTTACAATATGCAAAAGGGTTAACCCAACTCAATAAAAAGGGAATTTGGACCAACAAATGAAGTCGGCTCACTCAAAAATTAAATAAATAAATGTATATGTTATATATCAGGTCAGCTCTAAAAATATAATTGAAAATGTGTATAAATACCCAATCAACGTTCTCATTTAAACACACAAAATTTTGATTTTTAGCTTTGAATTTTTGGGACTGAGGAATATTCATCATTGAGGCAGCCATAGTGATTGGGTGATCTCTATATTTGATTTCGGATAGCTTGAAGGCAACAACAACAGGCGATTTAAAGTCTGATTTTTATCTTTGATAATTTTTGTGATCTTGTCTCTTTCTGAATTTGGGTAAAAAGCCACTAAGAAAGTTCGGGTGCAATATTCTCTGAAGAATTCATGGAGCAACAGTCTATGGACTGAGGAATCTTGGAGGTAGCAGCAGCCAAGGGTTAAATAGTACTATTTCTTTTTCTTTTGCGGTAGCAGTAAAATGAGGTGGACTGAGGCAAGATGACCGTGTAAACTCGGTAGCTAACAACAAACACATTTTTCTATGTTTTAAGCACATCAACAGTCCTGGGGTAGATGGTGATGAGGTCTCTTTTGTAAGATAAAATGATTCCCTAACTAGTTGACTATGAAATTCGGAGGCAACCAAAACAATGATCTTTGCAGACCCGAGTTCATCCACAAAGATCTTTTATTTGGGTGTTTAACAGTGTTTTAAGTGATGTTTTTACTACTGCCCTTCTTCCACCAACAGGTGGTGATAAAACCAATCTAGTTACACTGACTTCTTTGGACATCTTAGGTTGCTCATAGTTCTTGTTTGAAGTCATCTACTGAAGAAATACACAGCTCAAGTATGTGATCTTAACATGCACTGATTAAGGTATGATTGTGTATACTCTATGCAAACTGTAATGATGATGCAATATGATGCATAGTCCTTGATGTGATGCATAATGATGCATGCTTATACACAATGACAATACATACTATGATGACCAACATCTGTCACAACTCGAGGTTGAAAGCATAAATCCATACACGGTAGAGGTATGTTCAACAACACATACAAGTCTGGTTTTGATATGAGATTGGGTTCTTTTACATAGTTAGTATTGATAGTCCAGAGTTCACACAAATCTGAAGTTGATAGCTTGACATTGTGTAAATAATATACACAGTCCAATGATGATGATGACAGTCCTTTGAAGCATATACATAGCTCCAGTTCATGAGGTTGTGAAGTATGACTGGTCTAAGACTAACAACCGAAGACAAGACAGTTCTAGTACATGATGAAGTGGTGATATGAAGAATGGTTTGAATTCTTCTACAACAATCATTCATATCCCAGGTAGGGAGTCCAAATTTTTGATGCACAGCCAATGAAAGGTAAGATCACTAACTCTATATGATGCATGATGGATGCTAAACACTCCATGATGATGATGCACTCCAATACCCTATGATGAGGGATCCATGATGTCCTCAATTATGATGATGTGATGCCAAGAGCTCAAGAAGTGCAAACAGTGATATATTGTTGAATATTCCATAAAGTTTCACATACAACCTTGATGATCTAGTCCTATACCTTTTATGTTCAGATGATGACAGTCTGTGCATTAAAACTTTGGACTCCCTACCTGGGATATGTATGAATGCTGTAGAAGACTTCAAACCATTCTTCATATCACCACTTCATCATGTACTAGAACTGTCTTGTCTTTGGTTGTTAGTCTTAGACAGTGATACTTCACAACCTCATGAACTAGGGCTATTTATATGCTTCAAAGGACTGTCATCATCATCATTGGACTGTGTATATTCTTTACACAATGTCAAGCTATCAACTTCAGATTTGTGTGAACTCTGGACTATCAATACTAACTATGTAAAAGAACCCAATCTCATATCAAAACTAGACTTGTATGTGTTGTTGAACATACCTCTACCGTGTATGGATTTATGCTTTCAACCTCGAGCTGTGACAAATGTTGGTCATCATAGTATGTATTGTCATTGTGTATAAGCATGCATCATTATGCATCACATCAAGGACTATGCATCATAGTGCATCATCATTACAGTTTGCATAGAGTATACACAATCATACCTTAATCAGTGCATGTTAAGATCACATACTTGAGCTGTGTATTTCTTCAATAGATGACTTCAAACAAGAGCTATGAGCAACCTAAGATGTCCAAAGAAGTCACTGTAACTAGATTGGTTTTATCACCACCTGTTGGTGGAAGAAGGGCAGTAGTAAAAACATCACTTAAAACATTGTTAAACACCCAAATAAAAGATCTTTGTGGATGAACCAGAGGCATATGGATTAATTTTAAGTAGGGACTAGTCAACGAAACTAAATGGTTACTTTGCAACTGACTACTCTCACATGTGGCCTCCACACAACAATAGTCAAAACCAAATTAAAATACTAAGGGAACCACACATGAAGTATAATGTAACTCGGTTAGAAGGGAAGAATGAACCTGTGAACTTCTTTACTTCAGTTTTGGGAAACTATTTTTTGGAACTCAAACCAGGAAACTACCAAGCTGAAGAAGCCAGTTGTGAATTAGACACACAGTCTGATCTCATTCAATTCTCATAGGATGATGATATTGACTGTAATATAGTAAAATTAGTGACTAACATAGGAGATGACACTAACCTGATAGAGTTAGAAGATAGAATTTGGTTCCTTTATTTTGATGGTTCTAAAACCCAAGAGGGATCAGGGGCAGGTTGCATCTTGATTCATCCAGATAAGAATAAACACTTTCTCTCTTGTATACTAAAGTTCAAATGCACAAATAATATTGTTGAGTATGAAGCTCTAGTTCTAGGTTTGAAGAAAGCCATTGGGTTAGAAGTAAAAAAATTGAAAGTTTTTGGTGATTCTAAGATAGTTGTTAGACAGGTAAGAAACACCATTCATTGTCTATCTCCACATCTTAAAGGATACCAGTCTAAGGTATGGAATTTGATTATGCACTTCAATGCTTTCAATATAAATGCAGTACCTAGATTGCAAAATGATGCAGTTGATTTATTAGCTACTTCAGCATCTAGATTAGTACCAACTAATAACAAGTGTTCTATTGAATTGATTTCCAAGCCATCAATACCTGATAATGTTACAAATCTGAGGGTATTCGATGACGATGAGCAGATTATCGATTACTTGACGAATGAAGAATTTTTTAAAGAATCAATAATTGATGAAGAAGAACATTTGCCAGGTTTACAAAATGAAGATGCAGATAAGGGAAATTTCATGCTGAAAGTGGTAAGAACCCTCGAAGGGATGTTTGATTTGTAGAATAAGTTTCGGAAACCAACAAATGTGAAGATGGACAGTTCATCAATGCAATCTGAGTTGGTAAATCTGGGATCAGAAGCTTAACCCAAATATGTCAATTTGGGAAAATGTTGCTCACCTGGAAAAAGATGTAAGTTCATCAAGTTGTTCCAGCAATATAAAGACATCTTTGCCTGGACGTATGAATATTTGAAGACTTATGACACTCACATCATCCAACACGCGATTCCCATCAAAATAGAAGCAAAACCGTTTCAGCTACAACTTATAAAGATGCACCCAAAGTTAGAACCTCTGATCCAAAACGAAGTAAAGAAGTTATTGGATGCAAAAATCATCTTCTAGGTTCGACATTCCAAATGGGTGGCCAGTCTAGTCCCGGCGAGGAAAAAGTCAGGAGAGATAAGACTATGTGTTGACTTCAGGAACTTGAACAGAGCATCAGATAAAGATAACTATCTGGTTCCACCAATGGAAAAGATTTTACAAATGGTTTCAGGCTCATAAATGTTCTCCCTATGAGATGGATTTTCAGGATATAATCAAGTGTTAGTGGCCGAACAAGACCGATTAAAGACAACATATCCTACAAAGTGGGGAACATTAGCTTATAGAAGAATGCCTTTTGGCCTCATGAATGCCAGAGCCACATTTTAGAGGGCCGTGGACATTGCATTCAGAGTTTTAAGTGGCCATTGTGTTGTAGTATACTTAGATGATGTAACAATTTTCTCCAAGAGAAGAGAAGACCATGTTTTTCACTTGAAACATATTTTTGACCACTGTAGAAAATATGGTATATCTTTGAACCCAAAGAAGAGCATATTTGAAGTTCTTGAAGGAAAATTGTTGGGACACATCATCTCAAAGAAGAGAATCTCAACAGATCAAGAGAGAGTTGGGGCTATAACTCATATTCCCATGCCCCATAATAGGAAAGCTATGTAATCATTTATGGGCACAATAAATTTTGCTTGGAGGTTTGTCCCTGATTTTGTTCAAATTGTGAAACCTCTGCAGCAAATGGTGAAGCAAAGTGTACAATTCAAGTGGACTGACATTGAGAAAGTTGCCTTTAAATATATCAAAACAACAATAGATTAGACACCTTCTTTGAGAAGTCCAGACTTTGAAAAGGACTTTATTTTATATACCTTTGCTTCAGACAACTCTCTCGCAGCAGTGCTTATGCAGAAAGGAGAATTGGGAGACGAATACCCAATATCATTCATGAGCACTGGATTACAAGGGGCCAAATTGAATTACCTAGTCATGGAAAAACGGTCATATGCAATCTTCAAGGCAACAAAACAATTTAGAGCCTACATTCTAAAAAATAGAACAAAATTTGTAGTTCCTCACCCAACTGTTAGGACTCTTTTTGTGCAGAAATAATTGGGTGAGCGAAGAGGGAATTGGGTGACTTCCCTACAGGGGTATGACCTAGAATTCAGGGCCAGATACCATCATCAAAGGTCAAGGGTTGTGCAAATTAATAGCAGAAAGTCACACTGACAAGGACTCTGATTGGGAGAATGAAACTGGAGTGAACTTGATTGAGGTATGTCCCATCTTTACTACTCCTGAATATTGGTACAGAGATCTGGTGTACTATTTTCAAAAAGGATATCTACTGGAGCATTGGAACTCCAAGCAGAGAAGGGCACTTCCTTTGAATTCAACCTCCTATCAAATAATGGATGGAGTGCTTTTCAGAAAAAAATTATGATGGAGTTTTTCTTAGATGTTTGGAAAGAGAGGATGCCTCCAAAATAGTCAAGGAATTGCATGGCGGACCAATGAGAGGACATTATTCTGGGGATACCACACCTCATAAGATACTAAAGGCTGGATATTACTGGCCAACTTTGTTTAAGGATGCCCATGCCTATGCAAGAAAATGTGATGTATGTCAGAGACGTGGAGGCAAATTGTCAAAAGCAACGGGACCTCTACAACCTATTACTATTTTAGATCCATTCGAACAATGGGGCATAGATGTTATTGGGGAAATCAATCTGAATTGTTCATTACAACACTGGTATATACTTATTGCTATAGATTATTTCACACGATGGGTTGAAGCAATTCCATTGCACAAAGTGAATGAGGATGTGGTCATCAACTTCCTTCAAGAGAAGATTATGACCTGGTTTGGAGTTCCAATTTTTCTTGTGTTTGATAATACGTCTTATTTCTCATCTATTAAAATAATTGAGTTTGCTTATGAAAAGGGAATCAAGTTACATTACTTAGCTAATTATTATCCTCCAAGGAAATGGTTTAGCAAAATCAACAAATAAGAACCATATCTGAATTCTGAAGAAGACTGTTATTGAAAATCAGAGAAATTGGCACTCAACCCTTCCAAATGCACTATGGAAGATAGGGTCACCCCAAATAATTCCTTAGGAGTTTCTCCCTATACCCTGGTATATGGAAAAAAATCTATTTTTCCCCAAACATTCTTCTCCCATCTTTGCAGTTAGCTCTAGCCTCAAGGGGTTCTAGTAGCAAAGTTTTACAAGCACGAATTGACACTTTGTTAAAACTGGAGGAATTACTGCAATAGGCTAAAGATAATTTCAAT
>LPNX010745707.1:46471-193339 GCA_001517045.1 Pseudotsuga menziesii
CCTTCTATATACCTTTCTCACTATCCTTTTCTCCATCACACACTCTCTCTCTATTTCTCACCCCTTTCCCTCTCCCTTTGTCGCTCACCCATCCCCCTCTCTCCCACATAATCTGTGTGTGTGTGTCCCCTTCTCTCACAAACTCCCTCTATCTCTCCCTCTCTCTCTACCTTCTATTTACCTCCCTCTATCAATATCTCCCTCCCTTCTCCCTTAATTACCAACCCTCCATGGAATTATTCATCTACCTATCCTCTCCCTCTCTCTCACTCTCAACTTGTATCCCTCCCTCCCTATCTCTTTTCACCCTCCCTCTCCATGTTTCTCTCTTTCATAGCCTCCCTCTCTCTCTCCATCCCCCAACCCTCCACTCTCTGTCTTGGACACCATCTCTCTCTCTCTCTCTATGTGTGTGTGTGTGAACCTGCCTGCTTTCTATCCTTGTGTCGATCCCCCGACCCCGCCTCGCACACACACAAATTCTATTGCTCCCTCACTATCTCTTTCTTTCACTTTATCTCCATCCCTCCCTCACGCCCCCTCCTCCCTCTCTATATTATTCTCTCTCACACTCTCTCCACATCATTCTCTCTCTCTCTCTTATACTTCCTTCCTGTATTTTTTCAACTTATTCCTTCTCCTCAACCCTCTACCTCATTATGACCCCTATTCTCTGATTTATTGCATCTCATTCCCATCTCTTCAATTCCCCCCTCCTTATCCTCTCTCCTCCAACACATCCTATTCTTCCTCTAATACTCCATATCCACCTTTCCATTCACCAATCCTCTCTCTCATCAAAACATCACCCACTTCCTCCCCTCCACCTTATCCCCCTTCGTCACTCAAGTCTGGTGTACTAATTCTAACCCTATATTTCTTCAACACCTCTCCTCCTCCTAATAATCCTCTCAATCCCCAATCCCCTTCACCCTTGTAACCCATAATGTTCTCAATCCATTCATCTTTCTCCACTTGAATTTACAACATCCTCTTAGGACCATGACCCTTCCCCGCCCGCTCTTAACTATTAACCATACTCACTCGAACTTACACCGTCCTCCTAGGCCCTTGACCCTTCTCCACCCGCTCTCAACTATTAACCATCCCCACTTGAATTTCCAACATCTTCCTAGGCCCTTAACCCTTCCCCACCCCCTCTCAACTATTAACCATCCCCACTTGAATTTCCAACATCTTCCTAGGCCCTTAACCCTTCCCCACCCCCTCTCAACTATTAACCATCCCCACCTGAGCTTCCAACATCCTCCTAGGCCATTAACCCTTCAACAACCCCTCTAAACTATTATCCATACATTTGATATATTACATATAGTGCTAGATTTTTAGCTCTACAAAACACGTGCGCGTTATAGAACTACATAACGCGTACGCGTTTTGTAGTTCTATAACGCGCACGCGTTTTGTAGTTCTATAACGCGCACGCATTTTCCAATTCTAGAAGGGTGGGAAATGTAATTTGAATTTAAACATGCCAATTCACTTGCTCGCATGTCACCAATAGTCCTATGTGTATGGTTTGGAATTCGCTTCGGTAATACCAAACCTGTGCTATGGTATATGATAAACCATAGCTAATTGGGCATTTCTTCCAGTTTCTGAAGAAGTCATTGTTTACGCACTCGTTACAGTATGCTACACACAATCATTTTTGACGAAATCTTACACATAAATAGAATTTTTTATGCAGATTCTAAATAAGTAATTTTTATTAAAAAATATTGTATTTCCTATTTTTTTTCAATTTCTATTGTGTCCTAACTCCTTAAGTCAAAAAACATGTTGTTAGTGTTTTTTCCATAACTTTTTCAATTCTTAATCGTTTTAAGAATAAATTATATGGTGCACTAGAAGACATCGACCTCTACATTCTATAAAAAACCCATTTCATGATTATTTCATTAAGACCTTCAAAGGCTGCACCCACAAAAGACGTACCATTTTCGAGGAATGATCACTTAGATAATTATAAAAAATAAAAAAAAAATTACTAATTTTATTTTCGAAAAATAGCGCTGCACTAGTGCTATATGTTCTCTACATGCTTGAAAATTTTTGTATCCCGAAAGGATCATTTAGGCCCTCAAAGGCTGCACCCACAAAAACATATACCTTATCATTTGCCTAAAAAATAAAAAGTGACTGTTAGAAAAAATGAAACTTGACATAGTTATAAAAATTTTCAATACATAAACCTTATATATTCGGAAACGTGATTCAATTTCCTACATTTAATATTTTTTACTCAAAGCAAGATATTTTGTGTAAGTATCTCAAAAAATACAATTAAATTGAGGGATGCCTAATTTTTCAGTTTTCTATTGCATCTAACGTGCCAAAAGTGACCCTTATTAGCTTGCACTCACCCTACAGCTATATGTTAGACTTTTATGAGCGTTTGCAGTATTATACTCTGAACTATAAATTTGCTCCCTGACCGGGGATATAATAATTTAGTTTAGATTTAGATTAGACCTGCATTTAGCTTAGGCATCTGCATTTCATTCTTTAAACAAAAAAATAATATAAATGGTGGACTAGGTCGTAACCAGTAAAAGATTTAAATAACTTAATCTATGGTAGTCGGAACCGTGAGCCAGATGGATTCCCCACACCAAATGGTGGACTATCTGATTCGAATTGTTTACCGGGGAGGATCCCTACTGTTTGGAACCTGGGATTTTTCCACGCATCAACAAAGTGACACACTAATTGGTAAGATGCCAGAATATTTCTCCAGGAATGGTTACTTGGGGATATTCGACCGGCCCTAAAGTACCAGTGACAACCCCCTGATTTTTTCCAAGCAAATAGAGATTAGAAAGTCGTCCCATACGGTCGGTTTGAGCGTTAATTGGGCAGGAGATAAATTTTGGGATGAATATGTGAAACATCATTAGGTCGCACTTATTGTTTTATTGAAGAAAACAAAATATGTAGGAATTGCTATATATTATGATTTTTTTTGAAGTTAGAGAAAAATCAATGTTTCAGTAGAGGTGTTTTAGCCTAGCAATGCAGGCTTACCCTTGAAATCAATGGACTATTATTTTTTTTACCAAACTAAGAAAAAACACAAATTTTCACCACAAATTTCAAGTGATCAATTGTCAAGCATCAATGGACCGATTTTTATTATGTCTAGACTTCATAAATAATCTTGAGATGCATTGTTAACTTACAGTGGATGGAATTTCAAGTGATCAATTGTCAAACATCAATGGACCGGTTTTGATTATGTCTAGACTTCATAAATAATCTTGAGATTCACTTTTAACTTACAGTGGATGAAATGAGGGTCGAGATGAAACAATTCTTTCTTTACCGGGATAGACCTGTCAACAATGAGAACAAGATTTGAGTTTAAGTAAAAAAGAAGGCCCAGTAAAAAAGAAAAACCCTAAATTGAAATAAGATAAACTCATACAAACAACCACTAATTATAAGTTCAACCCTTCAAATTTTATTAATAACAGGTAAGGAAAATAATTAGCATTATAATTTAGCCTAGGCAAATTGTTTCAAGCTATCCCGGACACGTATTCAATCATGTGAAATTGCACTCATAGAGTCTAAATTAAAAAAAATAAGAGATATCTGGTTAAACTATATATTTAGAGAAAGTTGTATGATTGATTTAATATCTATTGGCCGAAAATAAGAAAGACGATGGCCATTAATATGCATGTTTTTTTTCTCCATGTTTTAATTCTCCATGCCTCTGGCAAATTCTACCAATTTCGCCGAGCTTGAAAAATTGCATCATACCTCGCCTTGAGATATTGGTGGACGAGCTTCTGGAGCTTGCATTCAGTGACATGAACATCTTATTTTTTCACCTAAACAACTTAAAACTATTAAAAATCATTGATAAGCAGGTAATATCTCCAACCGTTAGAAAAGAAAGAACCTACTGGCATTAATCAACAAAGTGATTCCGTCTAATTCCAGTCTCCTATATTTATAAGTAGCGGCCATTTCCTCATTCTTATTTCCTGGCTCATGTTATAAATGACATTAAGTTTCTTCAACTTTATGAAAAGTGAGAATATTAGGTCATATCCTCAGGAGACCTAATCGATCGGTTTCACTTTCAAATACAAGAAAGGGAAGAGAAGCAATTTGCATCAAAATCTAACAATATGAAGCGTGAGAAGAATAAGAGAATTTGCAGTGAAGCAGAAGCCACAAGATCTTATCCGATCTACATAGGAGTTCCTCGTCGTAGATGGGGTAAACGGGTGTTTGAAATTCATGAACCCAAAAAGGAAAAAAAAGATTTGGATAAGCTCCTATGATACTCCACAGATGGCATCTCGAGCCCATGATGTCGTTGCTTTATGCTTGAAAGGCAAGGCCACCTTCCTCAAATTTCCAGATTTAGTGAAAACGTTGGATCCATGTGACATACAGTTAGTAGCTGCAGAAGCTACCCTCACCTTTAACACAAAGACATCTACTCTTCAAAGTTCTATCTTCCTGGAAAACGTAGAGTACCATGATAATTGCAACATACTAAGTGGGAGTCTGAGAGAAACCATGGAAAACAATAACAATTGAATGAAAAAAAAGATTCATGACAAAATCTAAAATAAAACCCTAAAATAAATCACAAATTACTGGAAGCTTTAAATCATGTATTTTCTGATAACTCTGAGGCTCCAACTCCATGTGGAGTGTTGCATGCATGCACCTAGATTACGCAAATACCTATCTAGGAGTCAGATCGAGCAGGTGTAGGTTAGTCAAGCGGTGCAGGCTCAGGGTTTTCAGAGCCTGCAGGCTTGTCAAAACCAACAAAATGAAAAAGAAGTGGCCACAATAAGAGGTTGAGGTGTTAAAACTTAGGACAAGTATTCAATTTAGTCGAAAAACTATATAATAAAAAATCGTGCATGATGTTTCACAGTTTTGAAAACCTTGTCGATTACATAATTCCCTACTTGCAGGGAATAATAATAAGAAATAACTTCTCTTTCACTAACAAATATATGTCATTCTTTATTAATGTAAGATGTCTTTGGCTATAGTTACAAGAAGAAAATTAGATATGCCTTTATGCACAATTTCTTTATCACTTTATAAAATAAATTGCATTTTTTCTTTAACTGAAACGGTTAAGGATAAATTAATCAGGTGGTCATGACCACATCCTGAAACGATCAAAATTCAAAGTTACAAAGGATAAGTTTATGAAAACACATCTAAGTTGAATTCAAGGAAATAATGCATGCTTTCTAAGCCAGGCTAGTAACAGAGCAGTAGGAGCAGAAAAATAAAAACGATGACCAATTGGGATTGAGCATCAGAAGATCGAAATCAGTGCTAAGAGCTTGGATTTTGGCGGTATGGGCATGTCAATCACTGTTGTGGTTCACTTCATCACTTCCAGCCGATCAGACCTCTGCAGATACATATCTTCAATTCGAATACAATCTATCCATCTCAAAGTGGCACCACCATCTATTCTGCTAAGATTCCAAAGAGACTTGCATGGTTTTTAGCCTGTCTCGCTATCGCAAAGGAGGATAACTCTCTTCTTCGCCAATACCAAAATCCACCATATAGAAGACAAACCCACTAGATCATGGGATGGAGTGGAGGATCATAGATTCTTCGTTTAATATTAAAAAGCCTCGATCTAGTTTACATCCCTTGTTTGCCAACTTGTCAGCTTCATGATTTGATCCACGCAGAATGTGGTATATTTGGAACATGGAGAAGCAGTGGAAAGTTCTTCGTATTTGTTCTAAGATCATATTGAGGACGATATTGCCAAAATGATTACCTAAATGCATAATTTTGATAAGAACTTGCGAATCCCCAAAGATTTGGACCCGTGTGATTCCTTCTTCCAGATCCAACTGACAACCCTTGAGAAGAGCAAGTGCTTCAGCATGATTATTTGTACAATTGCCTAATCCCCAGCTAAATCTAATATCTAGACTTCCTTCCGAGGATAATATTGCATCACCTGCTCCTGCGGCTCCAAGGTTCCCTTTGGAAGCTCGGTCGAAGAAAATGGTTGCTTTATTTTGAAGTTTCCACCAACTCTGAAAATCAAGATCGGAAAGTCTGAGGATGCAGACTGAATTAGAAGTTGGGCGCTTACCAATGTTTATCTTTTTATCGATTTTTAAGGATCCAAGCTAAAGATGATCTATAGGGGTAAGAGGGGGGTCCAGATCTTTCCACTTGCTGCTTATCATGTCCAAGAGCAGGGCCTTAGCTTTGACAACCACTTGAGATGGTGTCTGTGATCCAGATTTAGGTGGGAACAAAATGAAATAACATATACAAAATTATAAACATAGACATTTTGCAAAGATAACAGAGATACAGTAAACACATATTCTATTAAATGGTGGAAATAGATCAGACTGTAAATACAACAGTTAGAATGTGGTAGCTATCTCTGTGAAGAGATGTGGGATGCTACACTCATATGTGCCAAGATTAATATAAAATGAGGCCAAAGGGGCCTATTTATAATAAGAATGAGGGTGAGAACCCCAAAAGTCCAAAATGTAACCCTAGAAGATGAACTGTCTTAAAGTTTGCGACCCCAAGGTGGTAAGTTGAACAATCAACTTTCTGGGGTCATAACTTTTGCATAGAATCTCTGATTTGGGCGGCCGATAGTCTGTTGGAAAGGTCTATCCAAGATTTACAACTTTCGATTCCCAATCAAATTACATTGGCAACCATTTGTCCCCATGAATCGCCAAAAAAACGTCGTTTATGGCCTCAAAATGGACCCAAAAGTTTGGGACCCAAAAAACCGTGGAAAATAACTAGGACACTGCCACAATGGACAATTGTTTTGAGCTAGTGGAATAGGTGGGTGGCCACCGATATCCATCTGGATCAATCCTCCCTCCTTAGGAAGAAATGGTGTCCATTGCATCAAATCCTGTATCATATCTCGAACTATATGTTGAGATGATCTCCTGGTGCGACATTTGATGAAGTGAAGATGCTGCCTTTCTTTGACATCCCGAGAGGGATGTAATTGTTGTATGGATGATTTTTTTCTGGAGGAGCACCTTGAATGTGTGGTCTTGCATCATAGAGGTGCTCAGATATATGAGGAAACAATGAATTTGTTTTCTTCTTGTGTCTGATGAGCAGAGGTATCATGTCCAGAGGGTGTGGAGGTCTCTGTGATATGATGTTCTCATTCAGACACAATTGTGAAGAGGGATAACTTTTTGGTGTGGGATCTTATCTTCCTGCCCTACGAGACTATGGAAGGTGCAACTGTCTCAGGTATCCGATAGAGTTGTGCTCCCAAAGTGACAATGACACTGCGAGGTCACGACTCATATACAACATGATGCTTCCACATATATGGCTGTCCTAAAAGAACATCATAGACTTCAAGTGGGGCTACATCACATAGTACCTCATCCTTTAAAGGCTTGATGCCATATGGTAGGAGGCATTGTTGAGTAATGTGGAAACCTCATCCATGGCTTAGCCAACCGATGTTGTAGGGTTGCGGGTGCGGTGTTGTTGGAAGCTCCAATATCTTGACGACTTCTGCTGAGATCGAGTTCTTTTGGTTGCCGTTGTCAACAACAAAATGTAGTGGGGCTCCCTATACCCACATTTGTGAGTGGAAGAGGCGCTCCTCTGCCTCTGATTCTTCAGGATCCTCTAGTTGAATCCATGTGGTAGCAACAATGGCAGTGGGGCTTGCATCAATGATCTGCTTCCCATGGTGTGAGACTGTGGCATTAGGTTTTGAATTGGAATCAGGACCTGATTTTGAAGATTTGATCTCGGCTACCAATGATTGCTTTAAGCAACATTCATCAATGTTCTGCCAAGGGCTTTTATGAAATTCGCACCACTTCTCGGTGTCCTTTTTTGTCTTTCCATTCCCCTTCTTTGCTCGTGGCGGGGACTGGTTGTCATTTCCTTGTCCTTTGTTATGCGGGCCATGGTTTCCCTTGCTTTGCTTCTGCGGTGGGTTCAAAGGTCTAGAGCCTCGCTTGTTCTTTTGCCAAAATTTCTCCTCGATTTTGACAACATATCGATAGGCAGATCCAAGTGAAGAGACGTCGAGGAAGTCCATCTCAGTTTGGATGTATCGATGTAGACCACTGCAATATTTCAATATCAGGTGCCACTCAGAGTCCTTGATACCTAGCTTTGTGCGCAAGGTATGAAAGTTGTTGGTGTACTCCGACACCGTCTCGTCCCTCTTTTGACGCAGAATGGTCCATTTGGTGTACTGGTCATCATAGTTCCCCACAGGGTAATACTGTTCCTTGACAATATCTATGAAAGAGGCCCAAGTGGGATCTGTCTCAAGCATTCCAGACTCATCTTATGATATTTCCTCCCAATAAGTACCCCACCAATTTTGGACATGGGAGACTGCCGTAAGGAGTGTAAAAGTGATCTTTTCCCTATCGAAAAAATTGTGGACACAAAAATACCCTTCGAAAGCATTTAACCATGTATGTAGGGCATCAACATCGGTTTGGCCTTGAAATAAAAGAATATAACAAATAAAATAAAATAATACCAATTATCTTCATACACTAAAATTTTAACTTGCAATGCATTCGTTAATTATTTATTTAAGATTTAATTAAATTCATAATAATAATTTATTAAATGTTAATAAAAAAAATTGAAAAGTAACAAAGATGATAATGATGTTAAAAAAAATATGAAAAGTAGAAAAGATGATAATGACGTTAGGAACATATTACTATTAAATATAAAATCAAATCAAATCAAAGAGTCATTATTTAAAAAATAACTATCTATGGTATAATACTGCTGAAAAAGATAGTAAGACAACGTTAGAAAGTAATATAAGAGGTTGTTTGTATCTTAAAAAGCTAGTCGTCTAACTAGGGGATGATTTTATTTTTTTTGGCTAGTTTTTATCACTTTTTCGTTATGAATTTTCAAAAAGTGCAAAAAAATTGTTAGATCTTACAGAGTGTGGGTGCTTAGGCATTTTTATATCAAGTGATTTCATTTTTACATTTAAAATAATCCAACAAACAACAAAAAACAAACAACAAAAATCCGGAAAGTCAAAATAGTTCCCTAGTTAGACAACTCCCTTAAAAAAGAAAGATTACAATGAGAGATAAAGACAAAGGTGTGTTTATAGGCAATCCCTAGTCCATGCCAATATAAGAAATGGATAGAGTATGTATGGAGAAGTACTTTAAGGGATAAAGTAATATGGTTGGAAGTTATTGTAAAATATATTTAATTGAAATTGGTTTTAGTGAATATAATAATAATAATAATCATTAATATGAATTATACAATTATAATTTTGAATAATTATTGATTATGATGATAGTTAAAGTATACTAAGATTATATAATTATAATTTTAAATAATTTTAATTATTAATAATAATGAAGATGATTAATATTTAATTTTGGCCAATCAAATTTTAATAATATGAATTACATATTTATAATTTTGGTTAGGTTTTAATTAAATGTATATAAAAGTATAGATATGACATAATTGACAACATTATTATTAAATTTGTATGAATTATATTATTTAAAACTAAAATAAATATTTTGTATATATATTTATAAATAATAAAAAAAGATGGTAACTTCTTTATAATTATTTTGAAGAGATATTGCTTTCCTATGAGGAAAACATTAAAAATAAAATTGAACTTCACGTTAACGTTAACGATAGTGATATACTTTGTCTTTTCTTGATGGCGATGTGGCTTTGTAAGTATTAAAATTGATTTCATCATCTTAAGTTTCTACGACTCTGATGTGTCGCTTATTCGAATCGTGTCCACCTTGTCTTTAATTACTTGTGGAGTTAACATAGCCACGTGGAAAACAATCATTCCTAGGTACCTTATGTACCTAGAAACTAAATCTACGTGGAAAGCAAGAGTATCCTAATCACGTTGAAACTTAATCCACGTGGAAAGCAATCCTTCACATGTGTCCCGATCACGTTGAAACATCCCATCATCATCTACAAGCCTGCTACAGCCCCATTAAATGCTCTGCAGCTCAATGGATAGCTCTTGCCATGCTTTTTTCAAAGAGTACCAACTTTTATTGTGCAGCAGAGAGTACGAGAGTACGACTGGATATGATGGACAATGGGCTCCATTAAGTTGGACTTGAAAATATTTATGATCTTATTTGGCTTCTCTTGCACTTCTAGGTTACTGGGTAACATATACCACGTGCTGGGTGTTGTGTTTTTTTCAAAGAGTACCAACTTTTATTGTGCAGCAGAGAGTACGACTGGATATGATGGACAATGGGCATATTTTATCACAAATGTGTTTCAGCTGGAAAGGATGAAAATTAATTAGCTTGTTGGACTGCATTTAATGTAAAGGTAGTAGCTTGCCGATTGTTGGATTTCAAAATTGAGATCCAATAGCCTGCAAGTCTGTTACCATCACATTAAATGCTGGGCAGTAAACCTAAATTACTTTGTTTGCTTTTTTATTTAACATAGGTTATAAAGCATGAAGAAAGAGTCCTTCCAATATTATTAAATATTATAGAGAAATCTCAGTCAATCAGATATCATATGAGGAGATACCATTTAGAAAAGGAGGAAAACCCATCTTTTGACTACAACAATTTTTTTTTCTTCTTTTTTTCATAAAAAAAGATCTTATATACTTGATATATAATAAAGGTATCACCAGAAAATTACATAACGATGACTTGACAACACTTGTCCATAACTGTACTCACATCTACTTACTAGAAAGTTTCTAACTTCTACCCATAACACCCTGTTTCCAGTATGTCGTTTATCAATATTACATATATCACAACCCATCACGTATCTACCATGGCTAATTATGTAATTACCATTACATAATACACCACAGATATGATAACCCAAAATGAACCATAAGATATAACGATCTTATGCGTTCATACAGATAAGCCAAAAAAAACTAATAAGAACCAAAAAAAGTAAAAGCAGATGGATCGCGTCCATCCCCATGGGCCACCAAAAAATGTCCAACCGGCCCCACTAAAGCCTGCTTAGATAAGAGATCAGCATCATAATTGATCTCCCTATATACATGCTGGATGCTGATCATCGAGAATTGACTTTTCAGCTGCAAAATACGATCCATCCAATAGGTAAGGAGAACAGATTCCAAATGAAAAATTCCTTTAAACCATTCTACAATAACCCTGGAGTCACCAGCTATTTGAATTGCATCTATGCCCAAAGATCTAGCATAGTGAAGAATACTCCACAATGCAAGTAACTCAGACCGTGTGTTGGTGCCAAATCCACAGTTCCACTTTATGTTAAATCTGCCCAGAAGAGGCGATATGAGTATAGCCCCTACTCCACACTTAGTACCACCATCTTGAGAGGCCCCATCAAAGAAGCCTAAAGACAAGTCATGTTGAAAAGTTGGTTGCTAAATAAAACGATACTTTTGCATCCTGGACTGCTTGGGTCCCTCATTCCATATGTTCTGTACCTTATTGACAATCTGAAGCGGAGTAGATTTTACATTCCTGAAAATAAAGGAGTTTCTTGCCAGCCAGATAAATCTACACACGTGAAATGGAATAGTCCTCAGCTTACTATCACCTGTAATCCAATTTCTGAAAGCCTGGGTAATATTTAATCCATGCCAAATAAGATCTGTTTCATGTATATGACCAATATGTTGCCAAACCTGCACAGAAAATGAGCAGTTAATCATCATATGAGTGATACTTTCCTCAGCATCGTGGCATAACGAGCAAATTCCAGGACCCTCGAAGCCTTTTCTCTGGAGCATATTCCAAGTAAGAATACGTTCAGCCAACAATAACCAGGAGAATATCACCGTCTTTAGAGGAAGTTTCCAACACCAAACCTCCTTAAACCACATAGGGATACATTCTGAGAATGTGGTAGAAACAGTAGATTTATATGCCAGTGCCACAGAGATAGTTCCTGTTTTCACATTCTTACTCCAGAACAGAGAATCTTTGCAGTGGTTCAGACTTAAACCGGAGTTCCTAAGCTTGTAAGTATAATCATTCCATTTAGTAGCCAGAGTTCTAGTAAGATTTAATTCCTGGGCATCCACCCATCGCGTGACGCTGTCACCATCATAATTATTTGTTGCCTGAGCCAAATAATATACTCTTTTATCAAGCAAATGAGTCAAAAGTGGATCCGAAAGTCTGAAAGATCCAGCCATTCCCACAATAGGGTCTCTTCCCACCCTAATGCTCCACCCATCACCAGGTCGCCACGCCATCCACTGTTTCAATATAGGCATCGCCTTCAGTAGTGCCCTCCATACATTAGAGATGTTCCTCATGTCATACTCAACTAATCTGATCCATTCACCTACAGCCCATCCCCGTATGTATTTGGCAGAGATCACCCGATGCCACAAGCATGGTATGAATAAGCATCGCCACAAGTTTTTAGCATTTAGTGCTCTTCCAAAGTCACCGATGTCCTTTAGCCCCCATCCTCCACATTCTTTAGGCTTTGCCAATAAATCCCATCTTGCCAAGCATATAGAAGGCTTATCATTACAACCAGACCATATGAATCTCGTCAATCTGCTATGAATCTGTTTTTGAATAGCTCTCGGAATCCAGGTAAGGGAGAACCAATATACAGGAATGCTTTCCAGGACAGATTTAGTCAAAATGAGTCTACCTCCAATAGATAAGAAACGATGTCCCCAAATACCAATGCGAGTCTCAATCCTCTTAAGCAGCCAAATCCAGTCCCTGATCTTATAATCATTGGGCTTCAGAAAAAAATCCCAGGTATCTGAACCCATGTTCAAGAGGCAAAATATCAAATAGTCAAATGTTCTTTTGACTACAACATAGTTGCATGAAGAACACAATCTTAATAATCACAAATACACAACCTTGTTATCTACAAATGTAGAAGAACTATAAAGAATGCAATTTAGAAAAATAACAGAGAAACCAATTTGAAGATCACAACTCAGGGAAGAGACAAGATGGCTCTGCAGAAGAATACCTTCCAGAAAGGATAAATGTGTAACACGAACTTTCAATAGAACTTATGGTAAAATCAGAGTGGTCATAAGAGAAGTGATATAATTCATATTCAAAGGGGTATTTTTCAAAACAAAAGAGAGATTTATTTTTTAATTGTTATTTTTAATATTTATTTTTAGTTCATATTCAAAATATTTTCCTAAAAAAATAGAAGGAGATATTTCCATAAAAAGATTTGATGTTCAACTTTGTATGACATTATTTTTTATTTACAAAAATAAGAAGATTTTACCCATATACATTATCAAAACATAAGACAATAAAAACAAATGATACTTTCATAATGTGAGAGGCCCACAGTTTGCATTGAGGATGAAGTGGATGATATATAATTGTTCAATAGTCCCATATGCTTGTAGATCTGGAGGTTCGACACTATACCTGTATGATGGTTATGAGGCATTGCAAGTACTCATGGACCATGGTGTTCAATAATATTTAGGAAACCTGGATTATAGCTAGTAGGCCAAACCTTTTGGAGGAATCTTGAGCAGCTTGAAAGAGTCTTATTAATTTAAAAACTCTGTCAAAGAGAAGCAATTGAAAAATATTTCTAATGACATACAAGGAAATCAACTTCATTGTGTCCAATAATTTCATCGATATATATTTTATATAAGTCTGTGTTATCCCGTTAAAGCTTTAAAAAGGCTAAAAAGTTTGCATACACACTTTAGAAGCTTACAAATACTAACCATCAGAAAAGCCAAAAAGGTTAAAAAGTTTGTACATTTGCCTGACAGTTTTCAACAAGTTTTGCATACACACTTTACACTTTAGAAGCTTACAAATACTAACCATCAGAAAAGCCAAAAAGGTTAAAAAGTTTGTACATTTGCCTGACAGTTTTCACCAAGTTTGTACATCTGCCTGTCAGTTTTCAATATTGGCAGGGAAATTGCATTGTTTGACAAGCCTATGGCAGTTACAAGTTTCAAAGCACGTGAAAGGTTAATAAAGCTGATAAATGTGGGGCATGGCAGGCAAACTGCACTGTTGGACAGATCTATGGCAGTTGCAAGTTGCAAGCTAAAATGATATATGCAGTAGTCATCTAGTTTTCAACATTGGCAGGGAAATTGCATTGTTTGACAAGCCTATGGCAGTTACAAGTTGCAAAGCATGTGAAAGGTTAATAAAGCTGATAAATGTGGGGGCATGGCAGGCAAACTGCACTGTTGGACAGACCTATGGCAGTTGCAAGTTGCAAGCTAAAATGATATATGCAGTAGTCATCTAGTTTTCAACATTGGCAGGGAAATTGCATTGCTTGACAAGCCTATGGCAGTTACAAGTTGCAAAGCAAGTATGTACCTCTGGATAGGTCTGTTTTTTGCAATTTTCTGCACTGTACATGGTGGAATAGGTATGTATTAATATCTGCTGTACTGTTCAAGGCTGAAGATGTAAAATGTTCCTTTGATTTTCTGAATAGCAAGGAATGACTTTTTTTCGACTGAAAAAAAAGAGTTGCAAAGCATGTAAAAGCTTAATAAAGATGATAAATGTGGGGGCATCGCAGGCAAACTGCACTGTTGAACAGACCTATGGCAGTTGCAAGCTAAAATGATATATGCAGTAGTCATCATATAACAAGAGTTGAAATTGCAGTTTATAATAGTTTATTTCCATTATAATAAACAATAGTTTAATAGTTCCATTATAATAGTTTATTATATAACAGTTTACTATTTTTTAGCACCACCTGTGAGTTGTTAGACAATGCATTATTCACTCACTGCCACATACGTTAACATCTGAGAAATAAATAATTATATAAATACAAAAGTATTAGTATTGAAAATGTCTTTTTCTTCATCCTTTTAAAACTTATTAGTCTTTGCATTTTAAAATGAAAATATTTGATATGTTTTTTATTAATTTATATGCAAATCAACTATGACATTTTTTATTAATTGTTTGAAGTGCGATTGCTGTCCTCAGATAACGTTCTCTACATAATAAAAAAAAAACTTGCCCCACATATATGTTGTCCTTTTGTTGTTGCCAATGTGGAGTTTTAAGAATTAAAATTGTTTTCAACCTTCATCATCGGGATTGTCATGGCATTTCTTAATGAAATCTTGCCCACCTTGTCTCAATGAAATCATGGTTGTTGTTTTAAAACAAAAATTAAAGTTAAAGGTACGATTTATTATATTAATGTACAGATTATATCATAGCAAATTTGACTTTCCTTTTTCGAGGAAGAATGTCTGAAATGTCTAATGTCTATTATATCATAGCAAATTTGACTTTCCTTTTTTCGAGGAAGAATGTCTGAAATGTCTAGGAGAGAATATAAATACATAATCCTTCTCAGAGTTAATACAGTTCTTTTAAAAAGACAAAAACGATTGTCCTTATCAATGAAATTAATCTAATCATACTAACTATAAACATAACATATTTCCAAAAACAGAGGGTAAAGGGTATTACTTTTACCAGTGACCTTCTGACTTGGGACTATTAAACAAGGCGATTGAAAGAAGCTTCTATAACTTACAAACTGCATATGTATAGTAGAACTATTATTCATTTTCTGAGTTGTTCTTAGTGGGTTGTTTATTGTGTTAAATGAAAACTAAACTAATATGTTTATGGGAGGTTTCTCATTATAGATGTTTACGGGAAGTTTCTCATAATGTGCATAACGGGCAACAGTTTACTCATGTAACTTCTTTCATGAAGTATATAGTGCATGGTTAGAATACTTAATGAATTGAGTTGTCTCTTAGGCTGGGACCCATCTTGTAATATCTCCTTCTTCATTAATGAGCTTCAATACTTTGCCTAGGTGGATGTTTGACCTCTGGGGTTTTACCACATGAAATGCTGGTATTATGAATGGTATTGTTCTTTGTGTGATTGTGTAATGTGTCTCTGGATTATAACATATTGGTCTCTTTTGTTTTGACTTGTTTTCGTCCTCCACCACCATAACTTTTACACCTTGGTGGACGTTGATAAGAGCATCATATTTGGCTTCCATGAAGTCCAATTTCCACATGATGTCAGAATGCTACTAAGTGTCCCTTTCCTTCATTTCTTACCCAATAAAGGGTTTAACTAGTGAGTAAATCTCAATGATTGTAGAAGCTTTGGTGTCCATGCTTTTTGGAGAAGCCAATATCAGGGGTTTATTGGAGAGTTTCCATGTCCACCTTCTCAATAAGTGTCTAAGCTCTTCTGGTTGTTTCTTTTTTTTCCTAGTCCGTTCATGGCTACTTTGATGGCCTCAAAATGTTTGGGAAAGTACTTGTTAGTTGCTACCATGGCTTCCTGCTGGGCCTTGATAAGTTTTTGAACTTTTACTTGACTACAATGTGGCTGCCAATTTTAAGTGTGCCATGTGTAGTAATCCTTCAGCTTCCCTTAGATTATGCTTGGAATGAATATTTTTCTTTCCTATCCTTCATTTGGAAGTTACCCTTTCCTATCATGGTTGCATTTGCTACTACCAAATAGAGCTGCAAAGAACGATTTCTTATTAAGATGGTGTTGATTGACATAGTATAGATTGCTAACAGTTCCTTATTCCCCAAATCGTACACCCAAGCATAATGTTGATGAGTCCTTGGTTTCAAGGGTTCGGAACCAATGCTCTTCATGAGATGCAAAAAGCCGATAAGAAGAGAACATCAAGGTAGGACTCAGACTCCTATCCAAGTAACATCCACTCCAATTATCCTCTGGTTTGTGGGAACACAAACCTTCATCATTTCAAACCATGTTGAATTCATCATCTTCTTGTTCTTCATTTCAAACCATGTTGAATTCATCATCTTCTTGTTCTTCGCATGATTGACATGAATCTGTATTAAGGGCCTCTCATTCCCTAGGGTAATCTGCATTAAGGGGCTCTCATTCCCTAGAGTAATGGAGCAATACACCTCCTCTACAGGCTGAAACAAACCCTCATCATTGTTTGTTTTTGCATTTTGTAACCTTCACCACCTCCCACACTCCTATATGGAGTGTGTTTGTTGGTTGTTGTGTCTAACAACTAAATAAATAAAGTTTTGCAGAAAGTTATGCTTTGAAAAATCTTTTGCTTGCATAAATCCCAAAACTCTAACACCCAAGTCTCTTTTTTGTTTATATAAGGTTTACTACCAAAATTTAAAAAAACATCAAAATCGTCTTTGAGCATTATATAACTCTAAAATACATTTTAAATAATACTCTAAAATAAATACATTTTAAATAATGTAAACATTAAAAATTAAAGCATTTCATACATAGGTCAAAGAGCTCGGTCCATTAGGACGAGGCTTAAAGATATATTGCAAACAACAACCATAATGACACCATTCTGCTCACTCTCACATGGGTTGCACGAAAAGAGTTGGGAATCTTTCATTGGTAAGAAAGCAATGTGTAGCCACTTTTGCCAGTGGTCCATCAGGGATACTATTCACTGTGATGTCAATCCATTACATTATTTTGAATTAATTTTGGGTTGTAAAAAAAAGTTTGGAAGCTTTTATGGGTAAGAAAGCAATGAAAAAGCAATGTGTAGCCACTTTTGCTAGTGAATCCTTTAAGGATTTAAGGATGCTATTCACTGTGATGTCAATACATTGCATTATTTTAAATTAATCATTTTGTGTCCTTAAAGGTGTGATTGCCATGACATAATGGTGTGATTGCCATGACATAACATTTATGGAAGTCATAAAAATGATAATGTATACAGACTCATCTTTACTACTTACTTGTCTAACACTTCTTCATGCTTATTAAGCCAGCCATGAACAACCTATTCTCAACAAGTTCTTAATAGTTGGTGCCATCTATCAAGCTAAAGAAAACAACATGTGGAAGTTTCCCACTTCAAAGCTTCAAGGTATTATAGATTCATATTGATATGTTTTTGAAGAATCCATAGTATACCTCCTCTTTGCACCATCTAACACAACATTGACATTGATTTAGTGCTAGATTCTTCATTTCCAAATTCTTCTTAACATTGCATCACAACAATCAAGAATGAAGAGATACAACATTGTCATTGATTTAGTTCTAGATTCTTCATTTCCAAATTCTTCTAAACATTGCATCACAACAATCAAGAATGAAGAGATAAATAAATAGTTGAATTTTTTTTTGAGGATGATAAGATTTGGTTCCCTAGATTTCATTTCACCCAAGAAAGAACACAAAGAAGGGAGATTATACACAAATTAAAAAGTACTCAACCAGATCACTTTGAAAACTCAATACCCACTATCCATAATATTAGATGATCTCATAGATTAGTTAAAGGTGGCCAAATATTTCAGAAAATTTGATTTAATTTTGGCTATAATTAGACGTGTATAAAGTACTCATATGCAAGGAAAACAACTTTCAAACCCAAAATGGCCCTATGAGTGGCTGGTCATGCCTCTTGGTCTTATATACTAATGCTTCTACACATTCACTGGAATCATCAATGACATATTTTACCCACATCTGTTGTGGTATAGTTGTGACATATTCAATGTTACATCATAATTAACATGTTTTGATTGCCGACTTTCTTAGCAGCATACACTACAAGAAAAAATGAAAATGCCTTTTATTGGGGGGCACATTTCTAATCATTACTTGGATTTTGTTGAGGCAAGGTCCGTCTTTTAAGGCTGCTTCATTCTATCTAATAACACATATTTGAAGAGTTTCCTTGGTGTTAGGAAATCTACAGAAAATTCATTCAACATTTTTCAACCACATTGCCCAACCACTTCATGAAATTTCCAAGATTTCCAACTAGAAGCAACATTTCTCACGGAATGTTTCAACAACTAGGGAATTTCAATAGCTTAAGGATGCCCTTTGTTTAGCTCCAGTGCTTTCTCTTTTTAATTTGCATTAGTGCTTTGTGATAGAGAACAATACTTCGAGTTTTTCCATAAGTTCCCTTCCTAACCTCCTAAACATGGAGGCAACCAAGTTGGATATCATTCAAAACAATTTCTACCCAAAACAAATTTATGGAGACAACCAATTTGCATCTCACTCAAAACTATTTATGCCCCAAAACAAAATTATAAAAACAATGGAGGTACTACATCCTTTCTAGGAAGACAATCCTTTTTACTGATCACCATTGCATTAATGCTTTGAAATAGAGAACATTGTCTCAAATTCTTTCATAAACACTCTTCCTAAACATGGAACAACCAAATTGGATATCACTCGAAGCCATTTCTATCCCCAAACAAATTTATGGAGACAACCAAATTAGATATCACTCGAAGCCATTTCTGCCCCCAGAACAAATTTATTCAGACAACCAAATTGCATTTAACTCGAAACATCTGCCGAAAACAAAATTATGATATGGATGATAAATAATTCTATGCATTGGTTCAATTACTCAAACCATGAAGGTAATACATCCTTTTTAAGAAGAAAATCTCATTATCTTTCTCACTGAATTGCCTCGTGCTTTTGAACTCTCAATAAAAGCTTTAGGAACATATACACTTTAAATCAGATTCCAGATTCTTACCTTTGCTAATGTCATCTCTAATACAATCCTTGATAGACCTCCTTCCAAAGTTTCACATATTACAAATAAGTGAATATTTTCTTCCTATGGAGAGTGGAAGTCACTTTATTTTTCAGATCACACTTGAGCCAATTCTTACATCCTCACAACAGCTTATAGTGGTAAATCTCACTGTTTTTTATTTGATTATACAATCAAAGATGGTTCACTGTACAAATGAAATTAAATCAGTGAGGTGTCTATCTGATCCAGCCTGCCTCACACTCGTTGAAGAGACACACTCCTAAAGTGCGAATGGTGGTTTGAACTATTTTCGGAGACTTGCAGTGTTCATCCAATTTTTTTTGGATGCTATATGTACATCTGCCTGTCAATTTTCAACATTGGAAGGGAAATTGCACTGTTTGAAGGGCCCATAACAGTTGAAAGTAGCTGAAAGTTGTAGAGCATGCGAGAGCTGAATTAAGATAATAAAAATTGCACTGTTTGAAGGGCCCATAGCAGTTGAAAGTTGCAGAGGATGTGAGAGCTGAGCTAAGATAATAAATATGTTGGCATAGCAGACAAACTTAAAGAATGCCAACTAGCTGCAGAGCACTAAAAAAGGACAACTATGACAGGTTGGTGTGAGTTTTCAGAAAGTTATTTTGGATCAGGTGCATTTTAACAAACGTATAATGAGCTATGACTCTCTAATCATCAACCAGTGCCCCATTTAATAGCAATACGAGTCATCTTAATCTTTTATTTCATTTACATTATGTATGATCGTGCTTTCTCTGCCCCTTTCATTGTTGTATTGCAGTTGAGATTGAATAATGTGTATATATCTTCCATTGTTGTATTGCAGTTGAGATTGAATAATATGTATATATGGTTGTATTTGGGAAGAGAAATGTGAGCAACTTAAGCAGAAAAAACTTTTTCTTGTTATTTATAGAGAATCAAATGTAACAAAAACCTTATAAAAGTTACATAATCATTGATTCTTGGCTATTTAGCCTATTGGATTCTATCTTTGGATCATTTTGGTTGTCATATTGGAATTGTTGTGATGTTATGTCAATGTGTATATATGGTTGTACTTACGAAGTGAAATGTGAGCAACTTAATGTAATATAGGTAATACCTTGGAAATGGAAATAGAATGAGTGACCTTAAGGCTTAGAGCAATATGGTGATGTTTTATTTTTATTTTTAAGATTGTAAAATTTATCATATTTTAGTTGTTAAATTGATAGTATTGAGTGTTATACACAATTAACTCATTATTATTATTCAAAAGAAATTAAAATAACTCATTACTATTATTTAAAAGAAATAAAAAATCATAATGAAAACAAGCTTCCAATTCTTTTAAATCTTGGTTTGTTGACATATTTTCTAACTTAGTGGAAATCTGGCTCTTCAAAACAAGCTTCCAATTTCTTTGGATCTGGCTATTGAAGACAAGCTTCCAATTCCTTTGAATCTTGGTTTGTTGACATATTTCTTAACTTCTTGAAAATCTCGTTCTTAACCAATTAAAATAATGGAATGGAAATGAGACATCAAAAAATTCAAATTATAATTTATTAAATTTGTAAAGTTGAATTTTTATTTTATATTTAATTAAATTATTCACAATAAAATAAAATTTTTATGACCAATGTCTACTTTTTTTCAGAGGAAAAAATACCAGCCTTTGTTATTCATTCAAGAATCAAAAGACATCTTGTACATATAGCCACAGATGGCCTCTCAGTCTTGGCAAAAATGCACAAATGGAACCCCATCAAGACAAGAACAGCAGAAATCTAAGCAACATACAAACAGCCATAAAAAAGGAAGGAGCACAAAGTCTGATAAATGCAGACTTTTTCATCATTCCTGATAAACAGGTTAGAATATGTAGATAGTGAGATCGAGCGTGATAAAAACACAGACAAGTCCTGGGCAAAGCATGCTGGCTGAAAGTCATTGCAAAGCGAACGAAGAACAAAAACATATCAAAACACAATGTGCCAAAAGAAAAAGAGCATATAGCTCTGCACATGCTAGAAAAGCATAAAATGACCATGATCAATGATCTTGCCATCCAGAGATTCAGAAAAGAAACCGAAACCCATATCCATCTTCAAAGCCTGCTTGGAGAGACCATCAGCTTGCGTGTTATGCTCACGATATATATGGTTGAAGATCACATGAGGGGCAGATAGCAGCATAGAACAGATGTCATCACACCAATGACTCAGAGAAGGGACATTAAGAGTTGCCAGTCTGTTAAGCCAAGAGATAATGACAAGCGAGTCACCAAATATTGAGTGCATGGGCAAACCCATCAACTTACTCACTCTCAGAATAGCCCATAATGCCAGTAATTCAGCTCTGGTGTTTGTGTTGCAGCCACAGCCCAGGGAGAAACTAATGCAATAATCAGCATTAAGATGAATCACAAAGCCGGCACCACCAATGTTTCCTGCAGCAGCCCCATCAAAAAAGCCACATGGGTAGTTGAGCATGGGACATGGTCCAATATTTCTAATTCTTTGCTTTTTTTGAGGTACCGGATACAATTGCATAAGGTTATCAATCTAAATGATAAGAGCATGGACAGAGGGCGTTTTATTGTAAAAAATGCATCGGTTCCTGAGATTCCAGATACACCAATAAAAGAAAATCGGTAGATATTTGAAGTGAGCAGAGATTGGGATGTTGTTGAACCAGTATTCCAGAAAAGAAGAGACAGATACAAATTGAGAAGGAGGAAGTCTATATTGAACATCAAAGTAGGAAAAGACTCCTTTGGAGAATGAACAGTCAATAACGAGATGCTGGGTATTCTCTTCACCCATATTGCAAAGGACACATCTACTAGGGCCCTGCATACCTCGATGTTGTAATTGATCCCAAGTCAGAATCTGACTCTTAGCAATTAACCAAATGAAGCAGCCAATTTTCAAAGGGATATTAAGATTCCAGAGCGAGTCTAGAGCAGAGGACTGACCCTCAGAGCAATACGAGGAAGCTATACAATCATAACCCAAGGCAGCAGTTAAAGGACCCACATGTTGATTATGTGCCCATAATAGTGAGTCACATGAATCAGATAGATGTACCCTTCCATACTCCAGCCCTCTAATGTAGCTGTCCCATTTCAATTTCCATTCACCCTGAATATCCAGTTCATCTGCCGTGAACCAATAGCTCTGAGCAAATGGAGTATGATTCCACGCTTATTCCAAAGTACAGATGCCAAAATCCTCCAAGTAATCCCAGAGATCATGAGGAAGAAGATAAGATGACCCCAAACCAACAATGGGATCCACTCCCAATCGGATATACTTAAAAAAATGATAAAGACCTTTATTGTTGACTATGTTTTAAAACCAAATATTTAATAGTTTTAAAATCAGGTATTAATTAATAATAATAAAGTAAGGTATTAATTAATAATAATAAAGTGAAAGCAAAGGTTCTTATGTTATCATGAAAAACAAATACAAAGATATGGGCCTGGCATATAGACAAATACAAAACCATAAGCTATGTTAATAAGAACATAACTCTCGTCAAAGATTCCCAGTAAAAGGGCAAATAAAATGATAAAATGATATTTGGACACTATTTAAAAGTGTAAACTATCATCTCTCGGAGATATTATCAATTTTTTTATTATAAGGAGTGTATCATGGATATTATAAAATTGAATTAAAAATAATACTCGTTAATGAATGACTGGAGCCACTTAATGAATGATTGGAGCCACTTATGGGTGACTGGATGATGTTTTAAAATTCAATAAAAAATAATATTTGTAGTGAATGATTGGAATCCACGGGTAAAGGGTAATTAGACAGGCTGAATTGTATGATTCATATTATTACATTTGAGTACTTTAATCATTTTGTTAAGAAATTATTATTTAATTATTGTTTCTAATGTTCAACTTGAGTGGGTTTAATGATTAAAAGTATGTGTTTTTTTTAGGAGGTTATAGGTTCAAATTCAAAGGGGCATGTGTTTCTTCCTATGAGGTTATAGGTTCAAATCCAGAGGGTCGTAGGGTATGTACAACTCTATAGACTTTAGCAGTTAAATCAATGCAATAGAGGGTCTAGTTTATGCAGTTTATGAAAATACATATAAGCCGAAATTCAAGGAAAAAAAGGCATGCTTTGCAGAAAATTAAAAGCGGCGGGCAATTGGGATTGAGCACCAGAAGATCAAAATTAGTGCTAAGAGCTTGGATTTTGGTGGTCTGGGCATGTCAGTCACCGGTTCGGTTCACTTCATCACTTCCAACCGATCACACCTCTGCAGATACACATCTTCCATTCGAATACAGACTGTCCATCTCAAAGTGGCACTACTGTCTATTCCGTCGAGATTCCAAAGAGATCTGCATGGGTTTTGGCCTGTCTCGCTATCGCAGAGGAGGATAACTCTCTTCTTCTCCAATACCAGAATCCCCCTATAGAAGACAAACCCTCCAGCTCATGCGATGGGGTGGAGGATCATATATTCTTCGTTTAAGATTAAAAAGCCTTAATTTAGCTTACATCCCGTGTTTGCTAGCTTGTTAGCTTCATGATTTGATCCATGCAGAATGTGGTAAATTTGGAAAATGGAGAAACAATGGAGAGTTCTTTGTATCGGTTCTAAGATCGTATTGAGGTTGACATTGCCAAAATGATTACCTAAATGTAGAATTTTGATCAAAACTTGCGAATCCCCAAAGATTTGGACCCATGTGATTCCTTCTTCCAGAGCCAACTTGCAACCCTTGAGAAGAGCAAGTGCTTCAACATGATTATTAGTACAGTTTCCTAATCCCCAGCTAAGAAATATCTAGGGTTCTTTCCGAGGAGAAGATTGCACCGCCTGCTTTTGGAGTCAAGATTGCACCGCCTGCTTTTGCGACTCCAAGGTTCCCTTTGGAAGCTCTATTGAAGAAAATGGTTGCTTTATTTTGAATTTTTCACCAACTCTGAAAATCTAAATCCGAAAGTCTAAGGATCCAAACTGGATTGGAAGCTGGGTGCTTACCAATGTTTATCTTTTTATTGGCCTTTAAGGATCCAAGCCAAAGATTATCTATAGGGTTAAGAGGGGGGTCCAAATCTTTACACTTACTCCTTATCATGTCCAAGAGCAAGGCCTTAGATTTGGCAGCCACTTGAGATGGTGTTTGTCTTTGGTTATTGAAGATGATACTATTCCGAGCTAACCAAATTTTCCAAAATATGATTTAGGAAGAGTCAACCAAGTATTTTCCTAGAAAGGGTTGCTAGATAGAGAAGGGGGAGAACAGTTCTGCAAGGTAGAGAACAAAGGCACAATCGATATCTGAGAAGGGGGGGATGTTTAGATCTTGAAGCGAAACAGTCCAAACAAAGAGAGAAAAAGAGCAGTCCATGAAAAGGTGGTCTATGGATTCCAAGTTGTTGCAGCAGAAAGGGCATTGATGGGGTCCCAAGAATCCTCCTTTAACAAGATTTTCTCTCGTTAGAATTTTCCTATGCATTAAGATCCAGATGAAAAAATTGATTTTGGGGAGGCCAAGCGACTTCTAGACTATTTTCCAAAAAGAAGGAGTGCGGAGAGGCGCCTTACTAGTTTGTAACACTATGAAACCTTGGGCTACTAAGTAAACTCCTGATTCCCCCCATCCCCACTTGTCCTTAGTATGAAGATGGAGGGGGGGTCGTCTTGTGACAGACGAGAGGGAATTCTTATGGGGAAGAAGACGATCTGGAACTTCTGGAAGAGACCAGACCAACCAATTTCCATGCTCATCCCATTGAGAAATGCTTGCAAGAGTAGTCAGACCTCTTTGAGTAAACCAAATCCTGAGTTCAGAGAGGGAGGTTGATTTCTCAAGCAGAGGAATACCATTGATGCTATCCGTCCAGAGCTGAGTTTTTGAACCATTTCCATGGATGCGGTACATCTGCTGATAAACAAACTTGATTCCATCTCTACACAGGTTCCCTATTGTGGTGCCTTTGTGGATTCTGTCGGTTTGAAAATTGTGCATAGATCTTCCTTTTAATTATTTTTTCCTTAGGAATTTACTTATAGGATGGGCACTGTTGGAGAATAGATTCCAGAGAATTTTTCCTCCCAAAGCCAAGTTAACCAAGCGAGGGTCTCTGACATGCAGTCCACCATCTATCAATGGTATTTTAACAATGTACCAACTTACAAGGTGAAAGTTGCCTTGATTTCCTTTTCCTCCTTTCCAAAGGAAATATTTGAGTCGATGGGAGACTTGGTCCATAATTGAATTGGTTGCCTAGAGCATGGAGGATTGGTAAATGGGAAGAGAAGAAAGAACTAATTTGATCATAAACAATTTATTTGCATGATTGAGCCAGTGTCCTCCCTAGGCGACAATTTTGGTCTTAATCTTATTGAGAACCTCTGCCCAAAGAGTGGATTTGATTGATCCCAAAGTAAGAGGGAGGCCCAAATATTTAAGTTTTCCCCAAGAAGCATAACCTGAGAAACCCAGAAGGTGAGCTATTAGCATAATTGTGATTTGGTCAAAATTCCATCCATATACTTCACTTTTCCTATTATTTACCATAGCTCCGAAATCTTGACAATAATTCTGGATTAGGTCCTTAAAAGATCTGGCGATCTTTAAGGAGGCACCTCCCAGAAAGAGTGAACCATCAGCGAATAATGCATGATTTATAGAAGGGAGGCCTTTTTCCAGTCAAATCCCAAGAATTTTCCCTATTTCTTTGTCTATGACCAACTTTGATCCAACCAATCGTTGGCATGTTGTCGAACTTCGAAAAAGCCTAGCACTTTGACTACTTCAACTACTTGACTGCTTCGATAGGTTCACCATCAGATTTGACAAGTCCGGACCTCAACACGATCGACTTCGACAACCTCGACAAGTTTCACACTCAACATACAACATCTTAACATGCCTTGTTGGTACCAATGACTATCGAACATTGACAGAGTGTCTCTGTCTTCTAGTCGTCTGTGACGGTCGAACTTCTGAACCGTTATAACTTCTTGTAATTGAACGTAATGGGTAGTCACCCAAGCGTCTCAACATTCTATATAAACATGTACATTATTGTAACAATCAACCAACCTTCATAGAGAAGAAGTAATAATAGAAATTGGTTCGAATTCTTGCATATTGTCTGTGTGCTTACTTTCTGTCGATACAGTGTATTTCCTGCTTTACTTGTTCTTCTTATATGCTTCCGCCATAACAGTGCTCGACTGATTCAGTCGACTGTTGTCCCTAGCGTTCACCTAGGAACGACTTGGATCATTGTTATCAAAGCTTGATCTTGTTTAGATCCTAAGTTATATCATCACTTTCATCGATGTTATTTAACTTATGCCTGTTCAAACACGCTCACAAACTCAAAAACAAGTAGACACTTGCTTCGACTTCAGAAAAGATGGTCGAAGAAGAAAACAATAGACATGCAATTGAGGAGACATAAAAACTCATAGAAAAAGCATTGGCTCGCCAACGGACTGAAATGTTCATCCAATTCAGCGAGATTCTCATGCAATTCGCTTCAAACTTCGGGGAATCCTCGACGCGACCTCACTCCGATAAGATCAACCCCTTCAAAGTGCAAATGAATATGGACATACCGAATCTTGAAGGAAAGATTGACGCAGAATCCATCGACAATTAGGTACGACAGCTAGAATCTTACTACTCTGTGAATCAACTCTTTGAAGCGGAAAAGATCACCATTGCATCCTTAAAGATGTCAACCTCCGTACACTGCCTGTGGGAAAATTTATCGACAAAGATGGAAAAAGAAGGAGACCCCATAGACACATGGGTAAAAAATTTCGAGTATGTCCGAAAGGAGTTTTACCTGCCCAAGTATCTTGAACAACGGTATAAGAAGTGGCAGTAGCTAAGGCAGTGGAAATACCAATATGTGCAAAGTTATACCGACGAGTTTTATCGACTCATGGAAAGACTTGGCATCCAAGAAGAAGAGAAATTGCTTGTTCTGAAATATGTCATCAGATTATCCGCATACATTCAGCAAGAGATGGAGTTTCTAATTGTTAGTACGCTTGCGGATGAATTTCATTACGCTAGCAAGCTTGAAGCCAAAAAAATGAAAAATCATGTTTCACGAACAAGCCAACAGGTCGAACATCTGGTAAGAAGTCATCGGTCGACTCTGACAAGTCGAAGAACCCTTCTCAGCCGACTCCACCAAATCCTGATCATTAGAAGAAGAAATTTCAAAAATAAAGGATGGATCACAACAAACAAGCTCCTACTGGGAAATGGTGTGATTATCACAATTCAGTATGGCATGATACGTTAGAATCCAAAGCTCGAAATACATTTTTGGCAAAATTTTTGACATCCGACTTGTCCGACAAAACTCTGGTAGAATTTGATCCATATGCAACAACCCTCTTGGCTTCGACCTCGACCACTCTGATAGCCTTGACTTTCGTCGACGAGGAGGAACGAGAATGACTATTTCATACATGGATATTGGTTCAGAAAAATCCATTACATCTGATTGTGGATAATGGTAGCTAGAAGAAATTTGTTTCTAAAGATCTTGTGAAGAAATTCGGTCTTGTCACCACTCCACATCCGCAGCCTTACAATATCGGTTGGATGAAGGATGGACAGGAAATAAGAATCGCATGCCAATGCAGACTCACCTACTTCATTAATCCTTTTGAAGATGAAGTACTATGTGATGTGGCACCGGTTTTCGTAGCCGACGCCTTGTTTGGGAAACCCTACTTGTGGGACCAACATGGTACATATCAATCATGACCTTAGAAGGTAATTGTCAAAATTCAGAATCAATGGTACGACATACAAGAGCGACAACCCACACCAACAGTTGCTATGATATCTACCAAACAAACAAAGAAGGTTATCAATCATGCTCAAAGGTTCGCATTAATTATGATAAAGCCTCAACATTCCATAAAGACTACAACAACGAGTCGAATCACCGACCAACACATCTCTCGACAACAACAACAGATTGAAAATATCCTTGAGAAATACTGGAACGTATTTCAAGAGCCCAACGGAGTACCTTTGGATTGCCAAGAAGTAAAATACTCCATTGAACTTGTTCCTGGTTCTTCATTACCTAACGCATTTGTTTACAGAAGATCCAGTCTCGAAAACAAAGAGATCCGCGGGAAAATATAGGATTTTATCGATAAGGGTCATATCCTCCCCATCTCTTCTCCTTATGGAAGTCCATTCGTGCTAGTTCCAAAGAAAGATGGGACTTGGCGCATGTGCATCAACTATTGAGATCTCAAACAAATTTCAGAAAAGAATAGATACCCTTTTCCACGGATAGATGAACTCATCGACAATATGAAAGGTGCTAAGTTATTTACTAAACTCAACCTCAAGTCGGGATATCATCAAATTCCGATCGAGTCCATCGATGTATGTAAAATGGAATTCAAGACCAGGGAAGGATTGTTTGAACGGTTGTTTAGGGCCTTTCGGCTTAACCAATGCACCTGCAACCTTCATGAGATATATGGATGAACTTCTGCGACCCTTCATCGATAAGTGTGCCATTTTCTATCTCGACGATATCTTGATTTTCAGTTGATCATGGGAAGAACATGTCAGACAACTTCGACAAGTCTTCGACACTCTCCAGCAACATCAACTATATCTAAACATAGACAAATGCTCATTTGCGATAACCAACATCAAATATTTGGGGTATGTAATTGACTATGCTGGCATTCATGTCGACCCAGAAAAAGTACAGATCCTCAAAGATTGGCCCATTCCTCAAAGCATTGATGAACTAAGAATTTTTCTTGGTTTGGCGAATTTCTATCGATGGTACATACTTGGATTTAGTCACATCGCATGGCCTTTGAATCAGTTGACTAAAGGAAATGGGAAAACCGTATTCAAATAGACACCGACACAACAACAAGCTTTTGAACAACTCGAGAACAAGCTTTATACTGCACCAATACTTGTGTTACTTGATTTGCATCAGCCTTTTGAGATTGAGACAGATGCATCAGACTATGCTCTCGGCGCAATGATCACTCAACAAGGTCACCCAGTCATGTTTCATTCCGAAAATTTCGACGACATTGTTAGAAGGTATTCGACGTATGAAAAAGAACTGTATGCCATTGTGCAAGCTCTTAAGCAATGGAGGCACTACATTCTTGGAAAGGAAATTGTCATCCTCACTGACCATAAACCTTTGCAGTTTCCTCCTTCCAAGTCGAAGCTACAGACAACCCAACAACTCAAGTGGATTAATTACCTACAACAATTTCAGTTGGTAATTAAGTATCAGAAATGAAAAGCCAATGCCTCAGTCGATTGTCTCAACCGACCACCCATTACTCTAATGTCTACAATGATGAGTATGCAGGGTTATGACACCACTACTTGGCCACAATTGTATTCGGTATACTGCGACTTCTCCGCAATTTATTGACAGATCCAGACCGAAACGTTGTCTATTATCGACTACTTCCTGAAGGAAACCTTACTATAAAAGCTTGGACAACTTTGTGTACCGACCGATGAGCACCGACAGAAGCTCATTTGCGATGTGCACTACAGCAAGACTGCAGTACATTTTGGAGGCGCAAAAACACTTGTTATCCTCCAAAAGTGTTTTTACTAGCCTTCACTTAAGTCTGACGTCAACAAGTACATTCGATTGTGTGTGGTTTGTGCCATTGCTAAATCATTAAATCGATAACAAGGACTGTACACACCACTTCCCGTTCCTAGTCGACCATGGGAATCTATTTCTATGGACTACTTGATGGGATATCCTACTACCAAACATCAACATGACGTCATTTTAGTAATAGTCATCAGATTTTCCAAAATGGCTATCCTTATACCATGCAAGAATACTACAACATCACAATAGACTGCTCAGCTCTTCTTTGAACATGTGTGGAAACATTATGGCCTCCCAACAACCATTATTTCTGACAAAGATGCTATATTTGTCAGCACCTTTTGCCAAAATCTCTAGCAACAGCTCAACACGAGACTTTCTTTGTCGACAATGTTCCATCCACAACAAACAGAAAAATGGAAGTTGTAAATCACTTGGTTGTACAATTGCTCTACATGTACAACCATAAGCATCGTCGAACAGGGGATGGAAACCTTCCATACATACAACACAACTACAATTGTGCTCAACACAGTTCTACAGGTAAGAGTCCATTTGTGATCTGTTATGGATTTCAACCCTCAGCGCCTATTGACTTAATCAGTTCCTCAACATAGTCAAATGACACCGACTTCGAAGGATGAGAAGTGGAGAAAGCATTGAAGTTCAAAGATAAAATATACAACATCTAGTAGCAAGCACATGAAATGGTGCAATGAGCTGAGGCCCAACACGACAACCATTGTATTCCCCATTCATTCCAAATTGGGGATCAGGTCTGGTTACATCTAAAGAAGGAGTGCTTCACTAGTCTGCACAGAAAGTTGAAACCTTTGCGATATTGTCCATACATTATCCTTAAACAGATTGGAGAAAACGCTTTTCAGCTCGACATTCCTGCATGCCTTGGCCTACATCCAGTTTTCAATGTAGATGTACTTCGACGATACTATGCACCATTGTTGGAATGTAATGACTTGCAGCCAACAAAACCCGAAGACATCCATCTAGATGTTCATGAACCTCTTCTTTGTGACACCATTGCGGGACGACGCATACGCCATACAAGGACGAACTCCATTCCCTTGTTTCAAGTGGCTAAAGCTAGACAACTCCCCATGCAAGGAAAATGGCACTCTTCTACCAAAGTGGCCAACAACTTTCCTCACCTGAACGAATACACAATGGAGACCATTTTTTCTTAAGGAAAAAGGAATGATCCAACCAGCAGTTGGCATGTTGTCAAACTTCGACCAAGTTTAGCACTTCGACTATTTTAGCTACTCGACTGCTTCGACAGGTTCACCATCAACTTTGACAAGTCCGAACCTTGACACAACCAAATTCGACAACCTCATCTTGACATGCCTTGTCGACACCAACAACTATCAAACATCGACAGAGTGTCTCTATCTTCCAGTCGTCTGTGACGGTTGAACTTCCGAATCGTTATAACTTCTTGTAACGGGTAGTCACCCAAGTGTCTCAACATTCTATATAAACATGTACATTATTGTAACAATCAACAAACCTTCATAGATAAGAAGTAATAATAGAAATTGGTTCGAATTCTTGCATATTGTCTGTGTGCTTACTTTCTGTCGATACAGTGTATTTCCTGCTTTACTTGTTTTTCTTATATGCTTCCGCCATAACAGTGCTCAACTTATTCAGTCAATTGTTGTCCCCAGCGTGCACCTGGGCACGACCTGGATCAAACTTCCTACTCAGGGAATTTTCCATCAATATATATAAGAAGTGGGAGAGAGGACACCATTGGCGAATTCCTCGCGTAGATTGAAAAAAACCTGCATGCCTTCCATTTACTAAAGGAGCGATCCAAGGCTTGTTAATGCAAGATTTGATTAAGTTGATAAAATCTTTACTGAAACCAAAGGAGGAAATAACTTTGTATAAATATGAATGCTTAAAATGGTCAAAGGAATTTTCCATATCTAGTTTTAGAAGCATACCTTTTTCTTTTCTGAGTTTGTTGGAATGCAATGCTTCCTAAACTAGGATCACATTGTCCAAGATTTGTCTTCCTTTTATAAAACCTCCCTGATTTGGTGAGATGAACTTGTCAAGCAAGCGTTTGATTCTGTTAGCCAGTAGTTTGGAGATGATTTTATCAGAGGCATTGAAAAGCAAGATGGGCCTGAATCTAGCGAAAGAGCTAGGTTTCATTTCTTTGGGAATCAATGCGAGGAAAGTGGAATTGGTGCAACCTCCAATCTTGGATTTTTGTTGAAATCCTCAAATCAATCGAGTAAGAGAAGACTTGATTATAGGCCAACAAGCTCTATAAAAATGAATTGAGAGTCCATCCGGACTAGGGGATTTGTCCGATTCCATTGACTATATCACGTTGACGATTTCTTATTCAGAGAAGGGACTCAAGAGAGATCGATTGTCAACAAAATTTATCAAAGCAGGAATATGAGAAAGGAAATCAATGGCTACCTCCTCATCTATTTAACCACTCTCTGTGTAGAAGGCTTGGAAATGAGCTTCTGCAGCCTCATTGATTTTTTCATACCCCTTGATTGTATATGTAATCTTAGAAACATGTTTGCGGGATAATCTGGCTTTGGTTTTCTTGTGTAAGAAGGAGGTATTTCGATCGCCTTCCTGTAACCACAAAATTTGAGACTTTAGTCTCCAATATGCTTCCTATTGACAAAGGGTTCGAAAAACATTGGATTGCACTTGTTTCTCCTTCACCATATCGGAGGCAGTGATGCATTTTTCTTCTAAATTCACCCGCAAAGAAGACAATTCCTGTATTGCTTCCTTTCTATAAGTGGAGGGGGTTTTGGAATATTTTTTAACGTAGTCATTTAAATCTTGTTTTGTGAGTTTAAGCTTTTGTTCCCAAACAAAACTCGGGGAGCCTATGATAGGAGAGGCCCAGGCTTTGAAGGTTGTTTCCCATAATCCTTCCTTCTTGATCCAGAGTGGGCTGAATAAAAAAGGGATTAGTCCCAGATCTTCCTCATTTTTTAAGTGCAAGAGAATTGGTTTGTGATTCGAAGCAAGCTTGGGCAGAATAGTTGAAAAGATCGTTTTTCTTTCTAAAAAAGAGAGCTCTGGATTAAAAATCGATCAAGACATGATGCAATATGCTGGGATTCTATTCAATTATTAGACTAGGTGTCACTTCCTCTTTTGGGATTTATATCCACAAGGTCCCAATGTTGAATCAGATCTTCTACAAAATGAAGCATGGGGTGTTGTCCAATGTTTCCTCATTTTTTCTCTTTGGGTCGCATCACTAGGTTGAAGTCCCCTACTAGAATAATGTTCGCAGGGGTGTAAGCCTCCATAAAGTATGCTAGAGTGTTCCATTAGTATTTGTCTCTGAATAGTGTACAAGCACATATAGGTTGAAAAGAGAAAAAGTTAATTTGCTTTGAAGGTTGTAAAGTTCTATGTAAATCCAATGCCGAGTTGCAAAATATTTTCAAGGAAAGTTCATCTTCAGACCACAATGTTGCTAGCCTACCTGAGGAACCTTTGCACTTACAGCTTTTCTGGCATTCTTTTTCCATTTGGTTATGATTAAGAGAATGAGTGATTCCTCGTCTATTTTGGTCTCTTGGAGCATGAGGATATCTGCATTAGGGGAATTTTGAGGTCTAAAATGGGCCTCATAAGAGATATAATAAAATACTATGAGTTAGGCATTTTGTGGGAGAGGTATATTTACAACTCATCTCTTACACCATAACCAATGTAACTATGGTTAAGTTAAATTGAAAAGATATATAAAATAAAATCAATAAAAAACCATCTTTGATATGACTAAAAGTAAAGTACTTTTGAGTACCGTTCCTTCCCCCTCCTTTTCAGATCCCTCTCTCCAGAAATCCCTGTTGATCTTCTCAGCTAAAACCCCTACTTCTCCCTCTATCCTCCCTCTAAACTCCATACGTTTTGAAAACGTTACTGTCTGGCAAAAAAAAGAAGGAAAAATCAGATCCTTCAGGGTTATTATCCACTGTCTCTCCTCCTTATACTTCCCTCTCTATATGTATTAAAAATGTTGCGAGAGGAAACCTTCCGCGGGGACTTAGAGCATCGCCTCCCCTCCCTGATGTTCCTTTATGAAAATTTTGTCACTTAATGTTCGTGGTCTAGGAGGAAAGACCAAGCAATGTTGCCTTCGTTCTCTTATTCACTCGATCTCTCCTGACCTGATTCTCTTCCAGGAAACGATGGGTAGTACTTACCCATCCCTCCTTGCTTTCTCTAAACTTATGCCTGATTGGGAATTTTGTGCTACGAGTGCCTCGGGCCTCTCGGGAGGCTTACTCACAGCTTGGAACCCTCTTTCTGTTAGATGTCGTGCTTTTGAAACAGTTTCGGGTATCCTTGTCAAGGCAAGGTTTCATGGTCTGTCAACTCCTTTGGCTATCCTAAACTGCTATGGTCGTTACAGAAACAAGGAACTCTTTTGGGGAAAGGCCCTTCTTGGGGGCCTTCTTAACACACCAAACTTGATTCTAGGAAGGGACTTAAACTTGACTATGAGTGCCTCTGAGATCTGGGGTAATAAAGCTGTGATCGACCCTCTTGACCCTCATTTCAAACAACTTTTTGCCTCTATTGATCTTGTGGATATTGCTCCACTTTCTGCGGGACCTACTTGGAGAAATGGGAGGGTTGGGGAAGATGGGATTTGTAAAAGGATAGACCATTTTCTATTCTCCTCATCCTTGGTACCTGAACTTAACAAACGTCGTGTGTGGGCTCACCCTTCTGATATCTCTGCCCATTTTCTGATTTTCCTTGAATGGAATACTAGGGAGGGACCCCATAACTACCCCTTCAAATTCAACAGGTCTTGGTTATCAGATCCGGATTTCACACAAATGGTCAAAAGGAGATGGCCTGATCTGATACCCTCTGCTGTGTATGATGACATGGGTTTACTTTCTCATAAGCTCAAATCGCTCAAAAGTGAGGTCAAGTCTTAGATCAAATAGAAAGTAGCTGATTTGGAGAAGGAATCTCATAGCCTGGATGATGAAATCTATGCCCTTCTTTCATCCTCTTCTTCGGGTATTCTTTCCCATGAGGATCAGATGACTTTGAATGTACTCAGATCTAAAAAAAGGATATATTGGAGCACTACTTTCTCACCTGGCAGCTCAAGAGCATAGCTAAATGGGCAATGCTTGGTGACTCAAATACTAAGTACTTTCATGCTTTGGCATCGGGACACAGGAATCATAATGCCATTTGGGCCTTAGAGGATGAGGAAGGATGTTGTGTGGAGGAGGAGGCAGGTCTTAAGGAACTGGGACTGAGACATTTCTCTCACATCTTTAGAGATGATAAGCAAACCTATATTTTGGCTCAGCTCAAAGTTGTCATGCTTTACCCATTTATGCTCTCCTCTGAGGAAGCTAGTTGTTTCATTGAAAATGTTTCTATGTTAGAAATTGAGGGTGCTTTGAGATCCTTCAAAAAGGATAAGAGTCCGGGCCCGGATGGCTGGCCAGTCGAATTCTTTCTTCACTTTTTCGACTTGTTGGGTAGGGATTTACTTAAAGCCATGGAATGTCCTAGGATGTCTGGAAGGATCACTCCCTCTCTAAATTCCACTTTCCTTGCCCTGATTCCTAATAAGGACAAGCCTACTACCTTTGCTGACTTCATACCCATTTCTCTGTGTAATCTGGTATATAAGCTCATTTCAAAAATTATTGCTGTCAGATTAAAACTGCATTTGGACTCTCACATATCCCAAGAGCAATTTGGGTTTCTAAAAAATTGTCAAATTGTCGAGCCCATTGTTATTTCTCAAGAGAATATTCATTCTGTCAGAACAAAAAATACTTGTTCTCTCATCCTTAAGTTGGACTTGGTAAAAGCCTTTGACAGAGTTAATTGGGTGTACATCATACTCATTTTGATCCAGATAGGGGTTCCTCTGATGGGAGTCAATTGGATTATGGGATGCTTATTATCAACAAACTTTGTTGTGCTAGTCAATGGTACTCCATCAAAAAATTTCAGTGCATCCAAAGGCGTTAGACAAGGTTGTCCCTTGTCTCCCCTGTTGTTCATACTTGTCATCGAAGGTCTCAGTCTCTTGATTAAAGATGCCAAATAAAATGGTCTTATCAGAGGTATTAAAATCTCCTCGGCCCTTGCTCTTACTCACCTCTTATTCATGTATGATGTTATACTTTTTGGAACTGGTACCCTGCATGAATGGATGGCCTTTGGAGTCATTCTCAGTACCTTTTGCAAGGTGTATGGGATGAGCATCAGTTTGGAAAAATCGAGTTTTCTCTATAATAACATCGATGAATAAACCCTTCTCAGTATTGCTAGGGTTCTACCTTATAAAATGGAAATTATTACAACAGGCTTCAAGTATCTTGGCTACTTCTTAAAACCACTGGGGTATAAGGTAAATGACTGGCTATGGATGATTCAGAAATATGAAAAAAGGATTTATCATTGGTCTCATAAATGTCTATCCCTTGGTGGTAGACTGGTACTTGTTCAAGTAGTGTTATCTAGCCTACCTATCTACTGGTTGGCACTTGCTCCGATTCCAACCTCTGTCTTGGATAAACTCAGAAGGTTAACCTTTGCTTATCTCTGGGGCTCCTCAGGGGAAAATCAGAGGTATAATTTGAAAAATTGGATGAACCTTTCTTGGACAAAAGAGGCAGGTGGCTGGGGTATTAAAAACCTTCCATGGTTTAGCACTGCCTTGAGATTAAAAAAATTCTGGATGGTTCTTCAAGGAAATAGTCTGTGGCATCAGGTTTTAACCAGCAAATATATGAAGAATAAATCTGTTGTGTCTTGGATCAGAGATAAAATTTCCATAGTCCGTGGTGCCTCAATGATCTAGAATGGTTTCCTGCACACTCTCTCGTGGCTACGAAAATTCCTGGCGTGGCATGTTGGAAATGGCCAGAATATATTTGTGGGTGTTGACCCGATTATTGGAACTCATTCTCTCCCAGATCTTCCCCTGGGTCTTAGAGAATATCTTGAGGATTTTGGCATTGTCTCTCTTAATCATGCACATAATATTCTCCCAGGTTTGCATAAATATTGGTATACAGCGGAAGACTTGGATATTGCAAGAGATTGGAAATTGGCATGGGATAATTACACATGTTGTTTGGAACATGGCAGAATACGTCTCAATCCACTTGTTGATTCCTTAGTATGGACCCATAATAAACATAATGGTAATGTTACGGCGGAGCTGGTGTATGACCTGATTGTCCTCTCATCTTCCCCTTTGACTTATAGTAAACTGCATGCTTTCCTCTAGTCTTGCAATATACCCATGAAAATTCGTTGTTTCATCTGGCTGGATTTGGCAAACAAAATTCTCACATGGGACAATCTCCAGAAAAGAGGTTGGATCGGGCCTAGCATTTGTGATCTATGTAAATCAGGTGAGGACAGTGTTCAACATCTGTTTACTTCTTGTTCTGTCATGAAAATGGTTTATGAATGCCTCAGTGATCGGTTTCACTTACAGCCCCTCTCCAAGAGCGATACTCTCAGCTCTTTTTTGGTTTATTGGATGTCTGTGTATTCCAGACACTCAGAGTGTAGTTACCTTCCTTTCTTTGTCATCTGGTGTATATGGAAAGGACGTAACCACTGTATCTTCGAAGGAAAAAAGCCATCGATTTTGGGCATGCTTCATCAGATTGAATATTATATCATGTTGTATCCGGATTCTAGTATAAAGATAAAAAAAACCTAGGATTCGTGGACCAGACCCATCTTTAGTCTTTCCCTACGGCTTCTTCGATGGGGTAGTTATTGATTATAAGGGTGGAGTGGGCTTTAGCTTGGTCTTGAACGAGTCTCACTCTTTTGAGTTTGCAATGGGGGTGGGAATTTGTACAAATACAAAAGCTGAATTGATAGCACTATGGGCTCTGCTGTCTGTGGCAAAAATGATGGGGATCCCATGTTTGAATATTTTTGGAGACTCAGCAGTTATCATTAATGGGGAAAACTTTCATGCCTCCTTGGATCCTCTGGATCTAAGTCATTGGTGTATGGATACAAGAAGACTCATATCTTGTTTTCTTCACTTGTCTTTCAGTCATACATATCGAGAACACAATCAGCTTGCAGACAGACTATCAAAATCTGCCCTGTCTTTGGCTCTTGGATGTGGTAATTTCTCTGAGGTTCTTGAGGGCCATTTGGTCTTATCTCATTCTTTCCAACTCTTTTGAGCTCGATGCAGGAGCTTTGCTCTCTCGTTTTTTGCACCATTTTGTGGTTCGTTGTATATGGAGCGGGCTCTATTGATAGCAGCTCTGCACTTCTTGTGTCCTCGATTTGTATGACTGGTGGGACAGGTAATGATTGTATGTCTTCATGATGCCATGGATTTCTCTAGTCTTTCTGATGTATGGTCCGGGACCTCTCCCCATTGCCCACTCAAGAGTGCCTTGAGACTTGTTCTAGGCCACTAGCTGTAACAGACTTCATACTCGTTTTTTATTGATTGTAGCCCTATTGATAAGGGAAGCATGTCAGATCCCCTTTGATACACTAATAGAATAACAAGGTCATGTTTTTTTCCTTCTGGAAAATAAATAAATATGATGAATGTACTTATAAAGTAATGTACTAATAAAATAAAATATATTAATTTTGAATTTTGAAATATAAGTTATTTTTTCAATATTTAAAATATGTTTATAAAACCATGTATTAACTTATATTTATTAATATATTTATTAAAATATGTTTATAAAACCATGTATTAACTTTATTTATTAAAAATAAAAATCTATTGTAAAATATAAATATAAAACTATATTAAAAAAACATTTTTTTAATTTATTTTTCATTTTTTGAACGCTTTAAAAAACACATAAACTCTTTATTAATAGTTTTTTATGATATATATTATGCATATTATATATAATTTTTAATGCAACAATTAATAACATAATTAAATAATTTAAAAAAAATGTTAATATTAGGATGAAGGAATAGTACATACGTTCTTATCACAAAAAATGGTGTTAATATTAAGCAAAAAAAATGGTGTTAATATTAAACAAATTAGATTATTTGTAATAAAAATATAAGAATATAATATCTTATTATGATATAATAGTTCATTGAAATTGCTATATTAAAGTTCACATATGTATTTGGTTTTATAACTTGAATGTGTGTCTTGTTTATGTTGATATAGATGAAGGTGTTTCACAAGTTAAAAAATGATTATAAAATATAAACCTTGATATTATCTAAATTTTAAAAAAATAGTATTAATATTAATATTCATGCGGATAAGAATACATATAGTAATTTATTTTAATAAAATAAATAAATAAATATTTTATATTTAAATAATAATTATAATAGATTATTACATATATTAATTATTTAAAAAACAAAACAAAAATTAATCACACATTATTTTTATTTTTATTATAAAATGTTAAGTGATTTTGATTTTAAATAAAGATTTCACATATATATTTTATAAATTGAAAAAGTAATTACATAATTTTAGTTTTGAATAAAGCATTTAATTTTTTTTTAATTGTAATTTATTTTATATTAAAATATAGGAAACATAATTATATAATATTGGTTTTGAATAAATCATTTATCTCTTTGCTATTTATAATTTATTTTATATTAAAATATAGAGTACTTTTCTTTCTAAGTACTTTAAGAGTACTTTAGTACATTTATATTATATTCAAAAATAATCTATGAGTACTCTTTTCATAATGAGTACTTTTCTTACAACATTCATATAGTTAACTACGGGTTTTCATTCATCATTTACAATTTGACAAATAAACATCTTTAACTCAACTAATGCCACCTCAACCATTATAGATAATGTCATTCTTTAGAATGTGATTGGTTGTTTTAAAGTGGATTTTGATAGTACAGTTTTTGTTTTGAGGCCCATTTTTTACCTCAAAATTCCCTTAATGGTGGGTCTATTTTGAGAAGATCATTAACTGCATCCAGCTTCAAGGGGTTTCCTAGTCCTCTGCAATCCCAAGAGACCAGAATCATTACTTGGTAAAGTAGGAGGTGGGCCTCCTTTATGGACCTTTTTCCTGGTGCTTTTGCCATAATCCATGTCTATGGTATTTTGATTTCCTTGCATCTTTTGTCTTTCAACCTCCTCTTCTCTTGTTTGTTTGTTATATTTTCTTCCTACTTTCTTCGTAGACCTCTCCAAATTGTCTTCCTCTGAGGAAGAGACTGCTTTCAGAGGCTTTCTTTTTATCATATTAGCATATGAGGGTGGCGAGGAACCTCTTTTCTGAGGGGAAGATTGGGTCAAGGTGTTGGGTTGCGAGTGTACCGACAATTCCCCTTCCTCCTCCCGATGTTCCAACTATTCTTTGTTTTCCCATCATATGGATCAGAATGTGCATTCTGAATACTTAGGAGTTCAATTGGTTTCTTGAGGATTCGGCCCTAGGAGGAGGTCCAATGCTTGCACGATCCTTTCCAACAGATAGTTTTCCATTCCCTGGTGGGTTTCCTTTTCCTTTGGGATTCAAAATGGGTTTTGCCATAGCTTGTTTCTAGACTTGCTTCCACTGTTCTCCTTTAAAGTTTTCACGTGTTTCCTCTGTCTTTTTCTTGTAATGATGAGAAAGATGGCGATATTCGTGGCAGTTTCTACATTTAAAAGGAAACTACTCGTAGTCTAGCTCATGAATGTGAGACTAGTCTACAATGGTTATCGCATGTGTATCGATCTCGTCTACCCAGATTCTAGCGCAGGAGTATCGATCTCGTCTTTCATCCTTGTCAATGTATCTTCCCAGAGTATTTTCGATGGCCTCTAAAGATTCCTGGTTCCAACAATGTGAAGGAAGGCGGGGGAGTCGAAACCAAACAGGTACCTCCAAAGGGACATCCTGGTTTGGGTCAAAATATGGGGTTCATTTGTTTAAGTATAGACCTTGCGACCCCATAAAATAGGGCCCATTTATGAAGATAAGATCTCGATTTGCTAAACTTTCGAACACAAAGAGAAAATACCCCTTCCCTGCCATGTAACTTCAGATTTCTTCTGGTATGAGAGGTTTCCAATTCCGTTGCACCCAGGCCTCAATGGATTTTGGGGAAGGCCATAGGCCCGTAAATTTTCCAACAAGTTCTTTTTTTCGAAAGGTTAAGGGTGGTTATGCAGGTTCGTTCTACCAGAAGAGTTACCGTAGGGATGCTCTCGAGTTTCTTAACGAACTTTTGTTGTGTCGAGGATGTTGGTTGCTTCTCTTGAGTTGCCACTAGCTGTTTGAATGAAGTGATCTCAGGAGGAAGCATAGAAGAAGGAGGAGGAGGAGGAGGATCATATCCTCCCCCTAGAACCATGGCCTAAACAACGATGGAGGAAAACCCTAATTGCGTGCACGTTAAGGTTTTCGATCTCGGCTAAAAAGAGTTTTTTTTAAAATAAATTGCAATTTTAAATACTTATTAAGAATTTTTGTATTTTTAATAATAAAAAATTTGATATGGACAAAATTCAATTTAAACATGATTTTAAAAACAATCAAACTAAAAAAACCATATAAATAAAGCTTTTCACAAAATCATTGAAATTACATGTTTTACTAAAATCCTAAGCTTTTAATACCCAAATCTCTCTCTTTTTATTAACAAAATTTCTAATATTCTCTTTGATATTGATACAAAGATTATTGTATTAAAAAAAAAAATTAGATCACTAACAAATTTTAAAAATCATCTTTAGACCCACACAATATTAATAAACATTTTGGCTTGAGTACACGTATGAACTGCCATGATGACACCTTTCATGAGCTGACGAAGGATTCACAAGTGGATAAATTGGGATGATAGTTGGCCGCCCACGAAAGAGAAGAATATGAGTCCAGTCTGTTCAAATTTCTAGGGTTGATGATGAACCCTCTTCCTTCTTAGCTCGACCACCTCTAATATAGAAGACGATGATTATTGTATTCTCATAGTTTTTAAATTTTTTTTTTATAGTATTTCTCTATTTTGAAATTACTAATTTAGTTTTTAATTTGTCATTTCAATTTATTGTTTAATGGTAATGGAAACAATATACTCATTAAAACACATTTATTCGGTCAAGAATTTGTGAATCTCAGGATTTGATAAAAATAGTTGTTTTAAGTTTGTTGATTTTAGATGCGAAACCCTGACAGCGCGATGGATGAGCGAGGGTTTGTACTTTGCAGGCCGCAGGACGGAGTATTCACAGGCTTCTGGAAGAATGGCGTTGGTCTGCGATCGCCTTCGAGGTACTGGCCGTTTCATTAACTGTTTTCTATCAGCCGTTAATATTTTGTTTTGGTTTCTTGTTGAAAAGTCTTTCTTTGACGGTCATTTTACCTTTTGTTGGGAGTCTTGTCATCGTCCTCTTTCAATCATTTCTTTTTTGGGTTACTCCGGGAGAGGTCTGAAAAGTCCATATTGGGGCTCAGCTTCATTTTGGCTTTTTTGGGGCTCAACTCCGTTTTTGGCTTTGTTATCTGTCTTCAGTGGTTTCTGTCTGTTTGGCCGGGCTTCTATTTACATCACCCTCCTTCTGGTTTTCTCTTGGGTTTTTGACGGACTGCACGACCTATGGTTTTAGCCATTACTGGCGACTGGAGTCCCTCCTCATAGTTGAGGACTAGTACCAACCAGTTTAAAAGAAGTGGGAAGTAGTCATTTCATTTTCATTTTAGTCGGTAATGACTTGGTCGTGCCTCCCGTTTTGATTGATTTCGATTTATGTGTTATGTCACCGTTTTTGAATGTCGTCTGGCTGTATCTCACCTTTTCCGGATCTGGGGGAGCTGGCTGTCCTTGCACTCGCCTTCTCCCTTTTTTTGAAAGAGACTGTCAGGATTGGTGTTATTAGGGTTTGATTGCTTCATTTGTGGCAGTTAGAGATTTGACTTATGCGATTTCTGCGCTCTTGTCGTCTCCCTGTCCGAAAAATTGAGGGTTAATGATGAGGGTTTAACCTTGTTTATTTTTCGACTCGATTTCTTTAACCGGGGTTTGTCCTTCGACTGTTTGTGTTTTTTATTGTTTGTCCTGGCTTGGTAGTGGGTTGGCTTTTGTCTTCGTGGTTTATGGTTTCTTTGCTCTTTCTGTATTCCCGTCCGAAGTTTCGAGGGCTTGAGAAGGTTTTTCCCGTTTCCCGGTGATGCTCCTATACCGGCGTCTATCTCTTTGGGCAAGTTTGACGATTGTGTTCTTGTTAGTTTGCTCTTTCAATTTCCCCGTCTTGGTGTATTCTGGCTAGTTTGTGGTATTATTGGGGTATCCGACTGTCCTTATTTTATATGATTTTTGATCTTCTCTATGCCTGTATCGATTTCTGCTGTTATTCCAAAGGTTTTTAGAGAAGTTTAGCCATTTTTTTCGGATGCTACTTTCTTCTGGGGATCGATCTTGGGTTATCTGCTTTGTTTGAGTTTTTGTCTTGTTATTGTTGACCGTTTCTCGGAAAGTTTTTTCCTTGAAAACAATGGTGGAGACCCATGATGGGTCTCCCATTCATAGGGTGGACCATGGTTCTGCTCGATACCAGAGACGTAGGAAAGCAAAGGCTTATAAAACTTTGGAAGGCAAGCTTCGCTATGTGGTTCGACGGGATATTTTTATGGACAGGGTGGAAGCACTGAGTCGTCGTACGTTAATTGGTAGGCTGGAATATGTATCCTTGGAAAAAAAAGACTGGGTTTCCTGGGCTTCAGAGCATTGGAAACCGTTTCTATCCTATGTTCTAGCAATCAGCTCGCTGGTTAGGGGCTGGATAGTTTTTGTTTTCTTAGAAGACTCGCATGCTTCTGAGGTTCTTAGCTGCTTGTGAAGAGTGGGTAATGGTTCGTTGGTGCTTGATCGATGGCATGTTAACTTTGATCATGCGCGAGAAAGAGTGAAAAAGCGTCATCTGTGGGCAATTCTCCCAGGGCTTCCTTTCCCGCTCTAGAATCGATCCCTATTGGAAGGAGTTGGTAATACTATAGGGCGATTTGTGGCGCTAGAGGATGATTTCATGAACTCTTTTGATAAAAGGAAGGCGAAAATTCTTGTTGAATTGGATATCTCAAAAGGCCTTCCTGCTGAAGTGGAGATTCTCTGTCATGAGCGACTGTTTATTCAGCGTTTGGATTTTCAAGGTATCCCATTTAGATGCAGTGTGTGTCGGGAGACAGGACATTTGCGCCGAGCCTGTCCGTCTTTGCGTCATGGACCTGTTAATCGCTCTTTGTCTGAAACCTTTGTAAATTTTCCTTTGATTTCGCCCTCACAAGATTGTACAAATCCGGTCCATAATGTCTCCTCTTCTGGTCAGATGATTAATGTTAATTCTTTATTTGGGGAAGTATCGAACCTTGATTTGGCCTTGATTGACTCAGTGATTAGCAGCAAAAAAGCTTCTGCGCCTTCGGGCATTACTCCTTCCCTGGGTAACTCTTCTCCTCTTTTCGGTATTCCTCCGAGGGAGTCTGATCTGTTGGAACCTCATAATATTGATTCTTTAATACAGGAGCCTTCCCCTTCAACCCTTGCTCTATGCCCTCTCTCAGCTCCTATTCTCCCTGGAGTTTTTGAGGCTGCTCCTATTAAATCTGTCCATTCTTCGAGACCATCGATTGTTAACTCCCCCTCTCCTCTGTTCTCTGAGGCCGACTTCCCTCCTCTTACCACTTCTGGCCAGTCAGGGCCCCAACTTTTAGGCTCGCCTCCTCATAGCCCTACTGATTCCCCTTCCTTTGTCGATCCCTCTTTGCAAAAGTCTGAGTATTTTCTCGGACAGGACTCCTCTTTCCCCCTCGGTTCTCCCTCTTGACTCAATTCGTTTTGAGAATGTTACTATTAGGCGGAAGAAAAATCCCTCCAAGCCCGCTCTTGACTCATCTGATTTAGTCCTGGCTCCTTTTACTCCTCTATCTGAGAGATTAAAAGCTGCAGAGCGTTCTCATACTTCTCCTTCCCCTCGGGTCCTTAGAGCTTCGACCCCTGATTTATCCGACTCTTAATGCGCATCCTTTCTTTGAATGTTCGTGGCTTAGGGGGTTTGGTCAAGCAAAAAAGCCTCCGACATTTGTTTTTTCTCTCTCTTCTGATGTGGTTCTCTTTCAGGAAACCATGACTAGTCCTTATCCTACTTTATTTGCCTTTTCTAAACTTTGCCCGGGCTGGGAATTTTGTGCCCTTATCTCTAAAGGCCTTCCTGGAGGCATTCTCTCTGGCTAGAATCTGAAACTCATTAAATGCAAAGCCTTTCATACTGCTGCCGGTATTCTGCTTAAAGCTGCGATCCGGGGTTCTTCCCTCAACCTCTCCATTTTAAACTGCTATGGTCCTTACCTCAATAGGGACTCCTTCTGGAATGCTATGGCTTCGGGTGGTCTTCTCTCACTTCCAAATCTCATCTTAGCCGGAGATCTTAACCTGACCCTGAATGCCTCCGAGATCTGGGGCTCCAAAGCGCATCCTGACCCTTTGGGTCCTTTTTTCTCTAAACTTTTCTCTGACCATCATTTAGTGGATGTGGCTTCTTCCTGTGCTGGTCCTACCTGGAGGAATGGAAGGATAGGGGAAGATGGTATATCAAAGAGATTGGATCGATTTTTGTTATCAGATCAGCTTGTCAGCTCGCTTCCAAGGTACCAAGTATGGGCTCACAGATGTGGGATATCTGATCATTTCCCTATGGTTCTTGAATGGACTGATCATCAAAGTCATTGTGCCTATCCCTTTAAATTTAACCAATCTTGGTTAGTTAATGAGGATTTTGTTCATATGGTTCGTGATGAATGGCCACGTATTCTGTCAAACCCTTCTTTGAATGCAATGCAGGATCTCCATGATAGACTTAAAACTCTAAAGGAGATGGTTAAATCTTGGACTAAAGTAGAAGCTTTAAAGATGAAAGATAAGTCTGTTGCCCTGGAGAAGGAAATAAGCTCTATTCTCCTTTCCTCTCATTCAGCAATTTTAGATCAAGATCAGTAATTAAAATTGAATTCTCTTAAAAATGATCTTCAAAAGCTAATTGATCATGAAATTAATTCTGCCAGACTCCAAAGCAGAATTACCTAGGCTCAAAAAGGGGATGCTAATACTAAATTTTTTCATGTGGTGGCTTCAGCCCGCAAAAATCACAATGCGATTTGGAGTCTTCAAGATGAGTCGGGAAATTGGGTTTCTGATGATAAAAGTCTTAAAGAACTTGGTATTCGACATTTTAAGACCTTGTTTGAAGATGACCGATTGACTAATCTGGAAGCTCAGCTCAAGGTTTTACGTCTTTTTCCATCTTTTATTAGTCCAGAGAAGATGGAAGTCTTTACTAGACCTGTCACTATATTGGAAGTTGAAAAGGATTTAAAACTCTTCAAAAAAGACAAGGTGCCTGGCCCGGATGGATGGCTGGTTGAGTTCTATTTGACTTTCTTTGATCTTATGGGTCCTCTTCTTGTCAATGTGGTGGAATCTTCCAGAACCTCAGGCAGAGTGTCACATGCTCTCAATTCTACTTTCCTTGATCTCATCCCGAAGGTTGATATGCCTGTCTCTTTTGCAGATTTTCGCCCCATTTCTCTATGTAACCTCTGTTATAAGCTCATTTCTAAAGTTGCGGCTATGCGACTTAAACCCTTCCTTGATGATTCTATTTCTTCTAATCAATTTGGTTTTTTAAAAAATCGCCAAATCCTTGAACCCATAGCCATTTCTCAAGAGGTTTTGCATACTGTCCATTCCAGAAAAAGGTGTGCTCTTATTCTTAAATTGGATTTATCCAAAGCTTTTGACAGAGTTAATTGGACTTTCATCCATCTCCTACTTATTCAAATAGGGGTTCCCCTTGTTGGGGTGAACTGGATTATGGGATGCATATCATCAGCCAACTTTGCTGTCCTTATTAATGGGTCTCCTTCTTCTTTCTTTTTTGCCTCTCGGGGAATCAGGCAGGGGTGCCCTCTGTCCCCCCTTTTGTTTATTTTGGTTATAGAAGGGCTTAGTCTGTTGATTGAGGATGCCAAGCGGAATGGGAAGATTAAAGGAATCAAAATTTCTAAACAGCTCTCTCTCACTCATCTACTTTTTGTAGATGACGTGATCTTATTTGGCCTGGGTACATTTGAGGAATGGTCAGCCTTCAAAGCCATTCTTAACATCTTCTGTGAGGCTTCAGGTATGAGTATTAATGTGAACAAATCTAATTTTCTCCATAATGATCTGAATGTGGACATTCTCCATAGAATTACAGATATTCTCCCTTTCAGAGTGGATGATATTCAGAAAGGGTTTGGTTATCTTGGCTACTTTCTTAAGCCATCAGGTTACTTGGTAAAGGATTGGCTCTGGCTGGTTTCAAAATTTGAAAAGAAAATTTCTCATTGGACAAATAGATTCCTTTCCATGGGAGGTCGTCTGGTCCTCATTCGCTCTGTTTTATCAAGCATGCCAGTTTATTGGATGGCTTTGGTTCCGATTCCAATCTTTACTTTAGACAAGCTCAGAAGGATGATTTTCTCTTTTTTGTGGGGCTCTTCATCAAAGACTAAAAAATTCCATCTTGTGGATTGGCAACTTTTCGCTCGCCCTACCTCTCATGGTGGCTGGGGAATTAAACATCTTCCTAGCTTTAGTCTTTCCTTGAGGATGAAAAGCTTTTGGCTAGCATTAAATAGCAAGGGAATCTGGAATATCCTTATTGTTGTTAAATATCTGAAAAATAAACCTCTACATTTATGGTTTAGAGAAAAGAACTTCATTTTTAGAAATGCCTCTATTATCTAGAGGGGCTTCATCTCTACCATTTCTTGGATAGGTAAAGGTATCATCTGGAATGTGGGTAATGGTGAGTCCATCAGTTTGGGTGCAGACCCGTTCATTGGTATGGGTTCTTCCTTTGTTCTGTCAAGAGACTTAAGGGATTACTTAGAAGATTTTGGCATTTGCACCCTTGCTCAAGCCCGAAATCAAACTCCCTTTGCCACTGCCTATTGGTTCTCATCCAAATATATCGATCTCATTGGTGAATGGAAAGCAGCCTGGGATAATTATATTAGAGGATTGGAATATGGTCGCATTCGACTCTCTAATCAATCTGACACTATTTTCTGGTCTCATAACAATTATACAGGTCCTTTAAGCGCTGCTGAAGGATATAATTGCATATTCTATGATATATGTTCTGAGATTAATGATTCAGTTTTAAAAATATTATGGACCTTGAATATTCCTCTTAAATTAAAATGCTTCCTTTGGTTGATGCTCAAAGGGAATATTTTAACCTGGGATCAATTGCAAAGCAGAGGCTTCATTGGACCCAGTCGTTGTGTCCTTTGTGAAGGTAATCTGGAAGATATCCATCATTTATTCTTTTACTGTCCTTTCTTTGTTCGTATCTTCACCCATTTTGAGGTCAAGTTCAAGTGCTCTTTCCCAGTGTATAGCTCTGTCCACTCTTATTTGGACCAATGGTTCTTCTCTACTGCGCAATCTGCTCCCTTCAGATTCCTTCCTTTGTTTCTTCTCTGGGGAATCTGGCTTCTTCGGAATCATTGTTTATTTGAAAACAAGAAACCGTCCTTCCCAGCTCTGATTTCTAGGATTGAAGGATTGGTAAATTCTTACCCTGTGCCGATTACTATTCATAAATCTCGTAATCCTAGTCCTGTGCCATTAAAATTTTTTCCTTGTGGATTCTTTGATGGAGCTGCTGCAGAAAATATAGGAGGCTTAGGATTTGTGATTTTTATCAATGACTCTCATTTCTCCAGTTTTTCTATGGGATGTGGAAGAAGCACGAATACCAGAGCGGAGTTATTGGCTCCTTGGGGCATTTTAAGAGTCAGTTTATTGATGGGAATTCCTATGCAGTTGATTTATGGTGATTCCATGGTTATTATTTCTTGGCTTAACAGAATTTCGGCGCTTGATGTACCAACTCTGATGCATTGGTGTACCGACATAAGATATATGATTCATTTGGCCCCTCCGGTGATCTTTAAACACACATTTCGTGAGCATAATGCGCTGGAAGATGAACTCTCAAAAAAAAGCTTTGCATTTGGATTTGGGATATGTTTCTTTTTTAGAAACTATGGATGGATTGGTTATTAACCAAGGCAGTCTTGATCTATTTTAGAGTAGCTGATTTTCTCACTTATTCAGCTTTTGATCTCAGCAGTTGATGGTGTATCTCTTCTGTTCAGTTAGAGTCCACTCTGCCAGCCTGTTTTGCTCTGAATTGTCTTGTTTAAAGTTCATCTCCGTTTCTTATCAGCATTTTTGACCTGATTTATTCAGGGATGATGAGGAAAGTCTGCTACAATCAGACTTTTTTTCTAGTATTGCTTGTTCTGTTTTGTCATTTTTTGTCTTTCGTGAGACGGATATGTTTAAACAGTCATCATAATGGTATGTAAATGATGTCTTTTGATTCATCTGAATAACAAAGACTGGTATTTTTTCCTCTGAAAAAAAAAACACATTTATTCAAAAACATTTACTCAATTTAAAATAAAACATTTTTTAATAATATTCTTATATTATTTACAATTTACCTTGATTAAGATAACTCCATTACTATTAATTAAATTATCAAAATATTAAATCCTTAATAATTAAATTTTATTATAAAAACTTAAAACAATAATTATTAAATTAAATCATAAACAATAGTGAAAAAATGACAAAATTTGAAGTGTCCCTCTTAAAGGTTTCCCTCATCTCCATGTGTAAAAATATATTATTTAAATCTCAAGACATTTTCTCGAAGTAACTATAAATGCTTAAAAAATTTGAAAAATAAGCCATCTTTAAACTATGTGTGAATCCTCATTCCATTTAAAAAAAAAAATCATTTTGAAATTGTGGTTCACCTATCCCCAGTTGGGCTTGTTATGTTACGTTCATATGAACAAGGCATACGGGACCCACCCGAAGGGGCCTCACCCATTCGAGCTGATGGGGACATTAAGTGAGGCCCTTATATAGCTATGTATAGCCTCCCGGGGATTTGACCCCGAGACCTTCTGCTCACATCTTACAATACTCGACCACTTGAGCTAGCCCACCGGGCTAACTAAATAACAATAAATTGTGATAATTATGAAAGTATTTAAATTACTTTAAATGTGAGAACTTATAATATTTAAAAAAAAATGTGCGTCTTTTTTTAAAAGGAGAATGATTAAAATGTGTTTATAAAGGGCTCATATGGGTATCAACAAAAACAGTACAAAAAATATAGTAGCATAGGTTCAAAGGTGAATTGACTTGTGCAAAAATTAGCATGATTACAACCATCCAGTAAACTAGAGATTGAAGCAAAAGGCTAGACTCCCGATAACACTATATATCCTGTTATATTGACCGAGAAAAAATATACAAAAACACTACATAAGCTATCTTAGAAATTTAAGAACTATCACTACTAACGTTAACCTGTTCATTAGGTTCAAATCTAGGATCATCTTGATTATTGCCTTTTGAGTTTGCAACTAAGTCGTCTGGATTGCCAACATCAGGGTCTTCATTTTCCATGGGCATAGGATTAGGTTGTTCCCTTAATTCCTCCTTTTCATCATCAGAGCTTGTGACCATAATATTATCCTTCACTGGTTGAACTGTTATAGCATCGCCTCTTTCCAAGATTGCTTTTTCATTTCCCTTAAACCAAGGAAATTTTTGGGGGTGAAATTTAGCCCATGGGATATTTTTCAAGGTTTTTATCCAATATGATTCGCCCAAATTCCATAGGATTAAAATATTTTACTTTAAAAATTGTCAAAAATGTCCAAAAATTATATAAAACACTTATAACTTTCAATATTTTTTAAAACATATCGCCAAACATTTTATGGTTGGAAATTTGATAATTAGTAAGATTTGCTAAGGTTTTTACACTTTAAGAAAACTATCAATCCTTAAAATTTTCCTCGCCTTAAACATTGTGCATGAAGTTTCTTGAACACCAACTCTCCCACCTTTTGTACCATTGACAAGATCACTGCAATGTGTCGAGCATGCCGTCATACTGTTCATTTGCTGGGAAGGAAGAGCCAACATTAGTTTCGTCATCCCTTGGATAATGAGATGTCGGCTGCGCTTACCCCTTGTATTTATGAAGAGTAAATGACTACCCACAACTTTATAGCCATTGTTTTATTTAGTTACATAGAGATTATACCCCATGAAAATTATAACACCATAGTTCCAAATTCCAACAGGGTTAAGGTCATGAAGGTTTAAAGACATAACAATAGAGCTAGGGGAGCCCCTTCCATTGGGAAAATGCATTATTCCTCTTAAACCTCCTATAGGGAAATTGAGAAGCCTCATTCATAGCTTGTCCACTTGGCTATTATTATCACGTTTCACATGAAAGAGATCAACCTTTGGAAAGTTGTGAAGGAGACAAACAATCCTACTTTGTAGCTTGTCTCCTATCTTGTCTTCTAGGGTTATTTCTTTCCTAGCCTAAGAAATAATGAGCAAGGAGTCCCCAATAAGAACAAGATATTGAATCCCTAGAAGGATAGCTTGATCCAATCCCAAGTATAAAGAGTGCCTTTTAGCTTGATTATTGGTGGCATTTCCCATCCCAAAAGCATAAGTGAAAATAACATTTCCTATGGGATCAAAGATAATCCCCCTGTCACCTAAATCCCTGAGATTACCTTTCGAGGAAACACAAAAAATGAAACATGCCTTTGGAGACTGGTGATCTAGCGACCAAATTCATGTTGTAAAAAATCAATTCTCCAAGCGGGTAGTCCTTACCAGAGTTGGAATGCTTGCATCTTGAGAAAAAAATCCTTCAACCATATTGTCTCAACTCCATTATTTTGAACTTTGCTTAACTCCACTTTATCTCTCACCTTGACAAATTCTCCAAGAAGAGCCTTTTCCCTAGAGGCCAAACTAGCTGCCAAGGTCTCTTTGTCTTAAAAAACAACTATGTTTCGAGCGATCCAAACTTTCCAGAAAATATATTTTGGAAGAGCACTCCAAACTCTTATGATCAAAGGTTTCCCAACTAAAGAACCTGGATAGTAATTGTTCCAATGCAAAAAAATTCGCTCCAATTTTATGGGAAGTGAGGGGTGACCATTAAGTTCTGGACTGTCGAATTCCAAACCTGCTTGATGTAATCACATCTAAAAAAAAATTAAAGATTGTCTCTTCCTCTGTTTTGCAAAGAGTGCATCTAGACGGGTCATGAATATTTCTTTTCCCAAGGTTTTCAACCATTAAGATCATCTCATGAATCAGGACCCAAATAAACACATTGATCTCTGGAAAACCGTCTTGTTTCCAAACGTTTACCCAAATATGTCAGGAGAAGGACGAATGTCTGAGATTTAGATATATATTTTTCATATCCATCTTTAACAATATAAAAACCATGTTTTCCCTTACTTGGATATCCCTACTACTTTTAGAGAGTGGAGCTTCCCCTTGAAGAGACATCAAAAGTAACTCCATAGAATTTTGATAAGGGAAAATGTTTGTTTTCCACTTTTTTTGCTAACCATCCAAATCCCATCAAGATAGATCATAAGGGTTAAGATGCCCTTTTCATTGCACCGATCCTTTACTCTTAGTAATCTTTCCTCTTGATGTAAAGGGGCCTTATCGTTGATACTACCTTTCCAAATATTTATCCTTTTTGTTGTTGTTGTCAGGGATCTAGTACAACCCCTCTTGAACTACTTTCCCTACCTTTTTACATAAATTCCAAATACCAGATCCATCCCCCTCCCAGCTACAGTCATCGATACTTTGAATCCTTGGTTTGTGAAGATATTTCTTCCTCAATATTTCCTTCCACTGGGATTTTTCCAGGTCATCTTTGCCGCCATAGATAATTTCATGAGTTGTGGATCTCTCAATCCTAGTCCGCTATTTCCATTGGGAGATTTTACTGTATCCCAATTTATTAAATGAAACTTATTTTGATTGGATTTGCCTCCTTTCCACAAAAAAGTTCAAATGTAGCCATTAGGTTTTTTTATAACTCCTATAGGGGCAAGATGGGAAGAGCATTGATAAAAAGGGTACGGAGAAAGAAATGAACTAATCATAACAAGTTTACTAGCTAGATTTATTCTTTATTTTTTGGAGAATGCTATCTCATTCCGAAGAGTTTTCCTTCTTTTTCAGAATTGGGACTCCAAGATATTTGAAGGAGATTCAATTGTATGTTCCCAGATAACAAACAACCTAAGAGATATTCATAAGGAGCCGTGGGGGAACATTACAAGAATAAAGTTTACTCTTCTCTTTGTTAATCTTTCCTTTTGAGGTGTCAATGTAAGAATCAAGATTTAATTTAAAACTGGAAGCATTTATGACTGAAGCTCCTCCTAGAAAGATCGTATCATTAGAAAATTGGGCATTATTTACTACTTTTACTCCCCTAACTATTGCGATTCCTCTTAAATTTCCATCATCCTTTATTTATTTAACTTCTCCCAAGATATTTTTCCATAATAATATATAAGAATTGCTAGAGGGAGCATCCTTGACAAAGACCTTTAGAGGCTTGAATAAGTTGGTGGGAATTCCATTAACCAAAGGTGCAATCCATGGGCGAGAAATGGAAGCTTTTATCCACTTAATAAATAAGGGAGAGAATCCAAACTTCCCTAATACCACTAGGAGGAAGGAGTGCTTCACCTGGTCAAAAGCATTCACCATGCCCAACTTAATAGTCATTCCCTTCCCTTTCTTAGCTTCACTGGAGTGTATTTCCTCTTGAACTAGCACAATATTGTCCATTATTTGTCCTTTTTCCACAAAATCTCCATGTCCCTCAAGGATGATTTTAGGTAATAGTCATTTCATTAGGTTACCTAAAACTTTTATTAGTATCTTATACGTGGCATTACAAAATGAAATTGGACTGAATCTAGAAAAAGGATGTGGTTTTCACCTATTTTGGGACGAGCACCATTGAACGAGGTGTTGGTTGGTACCCCTATCTTTTCTCTTCCTTTTGTCCAATTTATCATTTGGTAGATATATGATTTAACTATTGGTCAACAATATTTGTAGAAATTAATGGTAAATCCATCTAGTCTAGGAGCCTTATCGGTCCCGAGACATCGAAGAGATTTTAACAACTCCTACTCTTTTATGAAACTACATAACATCTCATTTTCTAAATCCATGATTTTTCTTAGAATGTTTTCCAACATTTACTCTATAGAGAAATATGAGGACAACTAATGTTTAGTTAACAAATATTTAAAATGATTAAAAGACTCCTCCCTTATAGCTTCCTGCCCTGAGATTTTTACAACATTGTCTTTCTGGACTTCCTAAAACATATTTTTGTGCAACCAGATTTTCGCTTAGTTATATGGAAGAAAGAAGTGTTTCGATCTCTATATTTCATCCAGAGGACCCAAGACTTTAGCCTCCAATATTCTTCTTCTTGGATGAGGATCTCATTTAGCTTCAATATTAGTTGTTTTTCCTTTTTAAGAATATCTAGAATAATGGTTGTTGTCTCCATTTGATATTGTAATTGATCCCGTTCTTTTTTAATTTCCATATTCTGAATTTGAGGGGGACATAAATGATTTTTTGTCCAAGCTTTGAGAACTTCCTTGACCCTACGTAGCTTTGTCTCTCATACATAAGTTTGGGATCCATCCAGATATATTTAACATGTGGTTTCTATAATATGCCAAGAATCCTCAGATTTTAACCAAAGAGGGTTGAATCTGAATGGGATAGGTCCTTGATTTTTGTTTTCTTCAATTTTCAGCTGAATCGGCGTATGATATGATGCAGAACATGTAAGAATTGAGGAACACATTTCTGAGCACTTTTGCATTAGAGAGTTGTGCACCAAGAATATGTCTAGTAGGTTGGCTATATGTCAAGGAAAAATTCTTATGTTTGTCCACATATAACAACCTTTCTTTAGAATTATATCTACCAGACTTAATCCTCCCATTAAATACTCAAGGCATTCCCCAAATGGACCCCTCACGAGGATTCCTCGCCTCCTTTCCTTATGGGTTGTTGTCATGTTGAAATCATCGGCAAAAATGTTGCAATTGTCATCCTTAATACTATCCAGGTATCTCCAGAAATCATGTTTTTTTACTATACACAATAGGTCCATACCCATTACAAATCATAATTAAATCACAGGATCCCAACACTCCCAATTATTCAGCAACAAACCCATTATTGTTAGATTTTTACTTTTTAAGATATACTTCTCTGCATCCCATTAAATGACTAATCCTCCTGAAGCTTTAGTTGAAATTACAACAATCCCACTACAACTCTTTTAAGTTTTTTGAACAAGAAGAAAGATGTCTCTGGCCTCCATCTTAGTCTCTTGGATCATAAGAATGGAGTTTTTCTCCCTAAAGATCAAATTCCTGACGACTTCTAATTTTTATTTTCCTCCTAACCCTCTGTTGTGAAACTATTAGGATTATTTCTTGGAGTTGGGACCAATTTTACCTCATGTTTCTCCTCTTTTCCCCTTGGATCTCGAGGCACTGCCTTTCAAAAAAATTTCTAGGGAAGCCTGCTTCCCTAGCTATTTTTCTCTGACTGCCTCGTCCTCCCTTACTTGTATTCTTTTATTTCTTCTTTCCTTTTTTTTTCAGTCACCCTTTCTTCCTCAAATTCCTCGGTGGAGTAGTCCTGAGGGTCATTGGACATTTTCCCCTCCTTCTCCCAGTTCTCCTCCACATCTTCCAGAGGCAAGCTCTGTGAGTTAATTTCTTCGGTTGGTTTCAGTGGTACATGTGATATATATTATACCATTCATATATATTCAAGTATCAGTTGTTCTCCCTAGTGGGTGGTTGGGTCCGATACTTTTCCTGCTCTGGAATTTTCTTCTTGATGTGTCTTGTATGCCTCTCAGCATTCTTCTGGATTTGTTGATTCTACTACTTCTCCTTCATTACTTAAAGCATATGATCGATTCTCTTATTGAGGTTCTATTTGCTGATCTTGACCTTGGTGAATCTGACTTGATATACATCTTTCCATTACTTATCACCATCCATTATTTTTTTCTTTCTCATTTTGCATTCCCATCGATTTAGAATAATTTTGGGTGAAATGACCATATTCATGGCATGGTCTACATTTAAAAGGAAGCTGATTGTAGTCAACCTTTTGTGAGTGGGTCCATTCATCCATAACCATATTTATAGTCTCTAGAGGTCCTTTATATAGATCTACTTCCATACATATATGAGCACATGCAAACATAGGGGGATTTGGTTCAACTTTGTCTATATATTTCACAAGAGAATTTCCTATTGCTACCAACACTTCATCTGACCAGCAGTTGAGGGGAAGATGGGGTAAATTATCCCACATAGGAACCACTGAGGGAATGCCTTTTCACGATCAAAATACATGATCCAACTATTCAGATACATGCCTCTAAGCTCCATTAAGTAGGGACCATTTTGGAATATTAAGTCACGATTAGCTTTGAACCCAAATAAAAAAACATAATACCCTCTACCACAAAAATGATGTTTCATTCTACTTGATAGAAGGGGTTTCTAGTTCTTATTGAGCCACTCGTCCATCGCCCTCAGAGATGGCCAAAATCCAGTGAAGCTTCCAACCAGACTACATCCAGCAAGGCCCTACGCCTTCATTATGGAAGATATTGATGAAATCCTGACAATCGGGGCCACCACCGTCTTGATAAACCTGACCTGCACACTTTGAGGAGGGACCCCCTTGTGTGTATCCGGATTAGGGTCCAAGATCATAGTCGCCACGACAATAAAATCAAGGAATCTACTCTGTCAGATTAGTTTTAGAGCGCTTCAATCCTACTCATAAATCCTAAGGTGGTGTTTTTATTGATGAAGAAAACAAGGATTTAGGAATTTACCACATTTTCTAATTCATTAGAGGAAATTTCAACTCAAAATGGGCCTTTTAACTTTGATTCAAATTCCATGTCATCATGTGTTAGCCAATGAAATTGCTCTAAATTTGAAATACCGTATAGGTATTAAACACTTTTTTAATATAAATTTGGGGATAGGTATCATAAAAAAAACTACTTTTTTTGTTTGTATTTTCAACATACTTTTTCTACTCTTGAATTTTTCAACATATTTCCAGGTATTTCTTGTTTTTGGGGTAGCGGGGTCCGTCAAAAGTATGCCGAGTGGGTACTTGTTGGATGCAAAATTTAATTCCGCATCCAACGAGCTCTCCCGATCGAAATTTGAATAAAAACACAGGGAGATATGTCGAAAATACAAACAAAAAAGTAGTTTTTTTCTTTTCTTCCTCCAAAATTAATAAATTTTATTTTATTATTTTAACTATTATTTTATTAATTCTTTTTAGGAGGCCCATTTTGAGTTGAAATTTCCTCTAATGTTTTTTTTTATATTAAATTTTTAGAAACCTAATTTCATTATAATACAATTAAAAATAATCAATATATTATTATTATACATTAATTGTAATTATCAAAGTGGGGTTGTTGTCATTACTCTTTTATTTGTTTGACCATATTTCTTTTACTTTGTTTGGATTGTTTATGTGATGTACTATGTCCTGAAATTTATCCATTTCAAAATTTGTTTCCCCTATGTTGCAATGAGAGATATCATCATATTACTTATGATCGCTATATTTGTTAGATCTAATCTTTAAAACTTGAGATTAAGATCATTTTTGTATTTAAATGTTATCCTTACTATGAGATTAGAGTGCGATTCTTTTGTTTCTTTACAAAGTCGCTTGATTGTTCTCAACATTCATGGATTATGAGGACCAGAGGTGCTTAGGCATCTTCCTCTAAGAGATGTTTGACCCTTGTCAATGGCTGATCAAAGGAAAACTCCCAAATCGACATGCACTAGGTAGCCCAACCCTATAACACTACTAGGAAGAGGCCCCATGGTCAACACCCAAGCTCACATGATAGATCAATAAGACATATTAGACCTAATGACTCCCATGGCCTCACACCCATCACACATTTTTATAGCTCCGAGTAGTGCTTCTTTAGAGAACAAGTCTTAGCTAAAGAACCTCCTTATTTAGATACTTCACCGTTCCCTATCTTATTAGGATAGTGTTATTCAAATGTTTTTTTTTCCCTTTTTAAGGTTATTTTTATTTATTTTAAGTATTCATTTGGATGTGTTTCCACATTTCCCTTGTTTTGTTTATATAGATAAATTGAGTGTTGATTGAAACATATTTGTTCAAAATATTACATCATAAATAAAAATATTTGTTATAAAAATATTATTAAGTTAGTTTAAGTGATTGAGTGTTTTAAGCTTCATGCAAAAGGTTTTGAGATGGATCTCTTAAGCTTAATATCTTTATTGCATATTTTACTTGATGTCTTCATAAAATCAATTAATGTAATAAACATCAATAATTTTAAACTTAATATTATTCAAAAACATTTTATATACATTTATCTTAAATTATTCTATTATAATTAAACAAATATTATGGTTACCTATCACTTCTATTGTAAACATACAAAATATCTATTGATAAAAAAATTACATAATTAACTTTCACATCAAATTAATGTGTAAATAAATAAATTTATGTTTGTTGTAATCTTTAGTATTCATTGATATGATGATAAATCAAACACCATAATAATGAAAGCCATGATGCCAACTTGCATCGGAAAAAAAGTTTATAATATAATATTTTATGTGGCAACAAGAAGTCTCCCGAACTCCCATAATTGTTGCAAGGATACATGTTCCATAAATAGTAATTTAGGCACCGTGTTTTGTAAACTCTTTAGTTTCTTTTGCTATGAGCTTAGTTAAGGGTTAAAGTTTGCAAAGTGTTGTTAGTTTGTCTTAATAACTATTAAGGTAATTTTCCACCGTATGTCAATCTTCAATGTTTATGTGTTTTTCTAATGGTTTTTTTTTAATGATTATAATTTAATATAATTATTGTTATTTTTTTTAATTATGATTAATTTTAGTTTAAGTTATTTTTTTGAAAGTATTATATAACATAATTAATATTGGTTTGGGAAAAAGATAGATTGAAAATTAGGTCCACGAGATTTGGTTGGGGAGGGGGGCGCTCCTATTAAAACCTTGGCCAAAGAACTATCAACGAACTAGCATGGCCTCTGCAAGGGAAGGGAGATTCACTCCCTCCTACAAGGAATCCCTGAATTTCAAGGGGCAATGGTGCTGACTTAGAAGGAATAGATCTTGAACCTGACAACACGGCAAAGGAAAACCAAGAGTGGTTGGGATTGGGAGGGATAGGAAACGAAAATATCAAAGCCTCAAATGCAAAGGAAAATAAGAAGGATCCAATTTTGATCGGTGGGAGCAGCTTTAAACGGCCATGCATCCCAAAAGCAAAGGTAATTCCTTGATACTAAGTCACATCCACAAATATTGGGGGTTACATCCAGTATATGAGAGATCACTCAATGATCAAGAAATTTCTAATATTTTGTCCAACTGAATGCGACCTCAGGGGATGGATCACAGTTAAATGGAAACTTAAGGGGCAAATCGAGCTAAAACTTGGATCAAAGGGGTTTTTTAGAGCTATATTTAGTAGTTTGGAGGACAAAGACAAAGTTCTTAAGAATGCCTCGTACTTCTTTAACTTAGAAAGACTGTCTTTTAAAGATTGGAAGGAACACTTCACTCCATAAAAGGAAGAATTCTCCAAGGCCATGGTATGTGTCCATATTTATTCTCTTCCTCATGAATTCTAGAAGGAAGAAGCCCTAGCTAGAATATGGAATGTCTTGGGATCCTTCATCAAAACTACAAGGGCAATGAAACAAGGAAAATACACATCCTATGCCCGAATCTGTGTGTTCATGGACATCACTAAGGCCCTACCAGAATCCATTTGCTTGAGCTATTAGGATAATGAGTGGATCCAAACCGTGGAATATGAACATATTTTGTTTTGGTGGAGGGTATGTCATGACCATGGAAACCTATATCGTGATTGTCCACTTAACCAACGACCTCAACCATAAATTATTGGGGATATTGTCGATGGGGATGCATTCAGGGTAGTCGCTTGCAAGAGAGTCTTGGGTAGATTGCATAGAAAATAACCTATGGGAACAATGAGGATGTAAACCAGAAATAGTTTTGACATCCTACTAATGCTGAAGGTGATGCATAAGAAGTTTATATCCAACATGAAGGCCATATCCATAACATGATGGAAAATCCCATGAGTAATTCGACACGCGATAGATCGGGTCAAGGGAATATGCCAATGGCCTCGACCTCTGCACTGATTCATGGAGAAAATTTTCATATGGTGGACAAAGGAACCCTCTCAGAAGAGGGAGAGGACATGGAAGTGGGAGATCTAATTGTCCAAAATATATTAAAGGCGTGTGAAAATAGGGTAGTGCAGAACCTCCCATAAATGGACAAAGGCATTCTCAAGGAAGCACTAGATGCTGCCAAAGGAAGTCAAGCTCAATCTAAACCAAAAATTATCTCTACCCGCCCTTAATTGGGAGTGAACTATACCCCCCCAAGGAGTAGTAGGAGCCTCAAAGGAAGGAAAAAGGAAGAGGAAGAAAAACTAAGCAACAAACTTTGAAGGAACTGGGTGAGTAGTTAATTAATCCATGGATGTATGCAACAACAGACACTAGGTACTTCTCCTCCTCCTAAAACTATTAACCATGAAAGTGATATCCTAGAATATTAGACGCCTAAATACCATGGATAAACAAAGAATGTTAAGAATTAAGATTCAATCGACATTTTTTGTGAAATATATTTGGAGTAAATTGTAATGTCCCCTTTTAAGAAATTTTATCAAAATGACCAATTCTTCAATTCTTTCACAATGTACTCAAATTCATCTTCTTACAACTCTAGTTATATGGATTCAATTGATTCCAAAATAACCCCAATTGATTTCAAACTTGGTGAGGAAGGTCCTGAGGGGTGATGGGACATATTATCACATATATCATACATATAATCAACTGATATACCCAACCATGGTCTGCAATTTGCAAAGAAAGAAGTTTCGGGACAAGACTAGTCAATTTGGGGAGGTGGAAATCCTCCCTGGGTCCTGGAACAAATCTCTTCACAACACTGTAAAACCTTCACTAATGGTGGGTATGATACTTGGCTCTGTTATCATACATTAATTAAATTATATTTGAAGCATCATATGTGGTTTTGGGGTCGAATAGGTATCCAAGAGAACTCCATGAATTTACTAGTAGTTTTGAGGTTCCAACCCCCAATGGTAGACAACTCCAAATAGCTCCAAATGCTCTCGAATTACCAAAAGGTGTATGAGTGATATAATAACTTAATTATAATGTTCAGGGATGTATTATGGCCTTCCAATTACTCCTGCAAGTCTATATAAAATTCTGAATAAGATAGATGCTTTAACTAGCAATTTTGGGGCTCAAATCCCCCTTGGGGTGAATAATAGAAATGGCTTCCCGAGTGTGCTGCAACCCCCTCAAATTATAAAATTAAAGCAGGGGATATGTAGAATAAATTATCAGAGACTCATATACATAACCAATATACATCCTATGGCTTTTATCACTTCCTTCAATCATATATAAAAAACTATTTTTGGACCATTGGGGAAACGAGATATAGTTTGCTCCAAATGATATGAAATTTGACCCAATGGCCACAAATTCTCAGTTAATAAACATGAAACCCATAGTATAAATTAATGACAGTTCAGTCAATCATAAATCATCAATGGTGCACACATATATTCGGTTCTATCAAGATTGCAAGAGTTTACAACAAGGTATTGGGGAAATGGCACTGTTTCTTCAATATTGGAAAATAATACATGAGATATATTGGCCTTTATACCTGAGAGATTTATGAACTTTAAATACAGAGCATTTACATCAGAATACAAAATACTAGAGCAAGAGAAGCTCCCTCAAAGAGATGAATATCTCACCAACTGCGCCTCACTCCATAGAGCTGAAATATGGTGAGAAAACTTGAGATGAATTGAAGAAAAAGATGATATTGAGATGTCCATGAGCTTCCTGTAGCTTGCACCTGTAACTTATGACTCCATTGAAGCTCCTTAAAATACTTGAGTAGCCTCTCCAAATCACCTATTAGGATGGGAATCTTTCACCCTCGAAATTGGCTCAGACAAGGAACAAGTCATCCTCTAGGTCTCTCTTCACAAACCCAAATTCATCAACTGATAAAAAAGCTTCTTCTCATGGCTGATCCCTATATTTTATAGACATTATTGGTATTCTAAGGTTCCAAATCCATCCATAAACCAAATCCAAGTCGAATTGGTGTGGTTTCTCATGCTATGCCATGTGGCCTCTCTCTTCACCTTCCCTCTTCTCCCAAATTCGAGTAGGAGCCTCTTGGCCTTCTCCAACTCTCAAATTCGACCTGTTAGATGCTCTATTCAGCCCTGACATGTCAGTATGTCAGTATGTCAGCCTTCAGATCTGACTTGTTTCATAACTGTCATAGAATATCCATCATTGGTGTCATAGATGTCATAAATGTAAGGGGAATCTAGCCAAGTGTCCATGAAACTCCCATTTGGCTCTTCCTCTCCCATGTAAGTTAAAATTCATCCCAAATTAGACCTATGAAGTATATGGAAAAGTATATTAACCTTATAATCCATCCAAAAACATTAGGGTTCCCATAGATTCTATATTGCAAGAGGAGGATGCCATGTGGCACCAATTTTCTAGCTTGTGTGGGCCCCATATTCTCCATGTGTCTCCGTGGTCCATTGCCACTTCAATTTTATCTTGTATTTATTTAATAAGCTACATTATTAAATATTTATCCTCTTCTAATTTCTAAACATCATTTATTATCCCCCTTATTCCAAATCTCAAAGCTTCCACCCACAACCTAGGAAACTAGTGATTTTCCTCCTTGGCAATTATTTGACTTTTAGCATCCATTTGACAACTTTCATGAATATGGAAAATGTGATTTGGCCATTGTGATCCAATGAAAAATTTGGGATATTACAAATCCTCCCTTCCCAATATTGCTTTTTCTCAAGCAATTTCAAACATGGTTGTTGAAGAACCCGCTTTCTGTATAATTCTTTGAAGTTGCTACTGAGCTGCCCACTTTGAGTCTTTGAGATTCCATGAATACTTTAGAGAGAAACCACCATGTTTGCTGCTGTAATAATATGATTAACATCACCTTATTAAGTGTGGAATACATCTCCCATACTGCTTGTTTCCCGAAGAATTTGGAATCAATGGGACTAAAAACTATCACGGAGTCCCATTGCTTGCATTGCACTCCAACAATTAAGAGTGCTCTCCAACTCATACCATTAGGAAAGATAATTCTTGGATCCCATTTTCTTGTATGCATTCTTCCAAACATCATGAGTACATAATATATATCATCAAAGTACATAACAACATAATAAAAAGATACATCAAGGAGGTGCCTCATCAAAAAATCATGAAAGTGCTTATACCTCCAAGTGAGTAGACTACCATTTGCCAAGTGCATACATGCTTCAAATGACCAATCAAATATGCTCCAATGACATAGGTGAGGATATCATGTCCTATAATTCTGCTCCCAAAGAATGTAATATGCATCAAAATAATAATCAACCATTTTTTCTTTCATCCAATAAGTGAATGAAGAACCTTCACCAAAATATGAACCAAATAAGGAGCAAATAAAACATGTAGACTTCAAGAGGCTCAGAGAAGTCTCATCAATACACCCATGAATATGTATATCATCGTGAAACAACATAGTATGTTGCTGCCAATAATAATGTTCCTCAATCATATCCCTCTTCACCCAAGTGTCGGATGAAGTTTCTCCAACATCAAATGAACCAAGTGTTGAGCAAGAAAAACCATGAGTCTTCAAGTGACTCAAATGCATATCATAGGTGCATCCATGTAGATGTGCATCATCATAAAGTAACAAAGGATGATGCTGCAAATTTGAATGAGAGTGTTCTCCAACCATGTCATCATAACAAGTAAATATAGGAGTTTCATACTCCTCATGCGGCACCATCAAAAAGAACCCTTTCACCCATACTTCATTGAGACTGATGCTGCAAAACATGGAATTGTAGGATGTAGGAGAATGAACTAACTCACCCAAATGATAAAAAATGCATAAGTTTCATCATGGTAAGGATCCATATGGGTAGTATCATGCAGCTCCTTCAAAAGGATGAAACCTTTGTCATAGATTGGTTCCAATGTAGAGGAATCGTGCTCTTCTTTAGAAATTGCATAACCTTCATAAAGAGACAATTCAAGTCCCTCTTCCACCACATCAAGTATTTGGATCTCTTCAAGTTCACCTTCAAACACATCAAGTACATTCAAATTTCCAAATTTCTCATGATCCACCATGTCATGAGAATCCTACAAACAATCTACCATTTGACAATCTGAAACATAGGAGGAAAAACAAGTGTCTTGCAACTTTTCAATAAGTTGCCCATGCCCATTTTGAATTGTGAGCTTATGGATAACTTCATTATTCTTCAAGTAGGATTCATGTAACCATTCACTAAGCTCAATGAATTTTTTTTTATAAAAAAGCAAAGACATGAAATTATCTTTGATGTTGCACATTGCTCTTTGAATCTTCTCCATGTCTTCAAGGAAGGATGGCTCCTCCAAGGAAGTAGCTCTCCAACAAGAATTTGATACAAATGCTTGAGTGTCATGGAGTATGCTAAGGGCCTCTTGGATATTCTTTTAATTCATGTTTAAGGACCTTTCAAGAAAATGAGGGTCTTGCAAATGAACCTCCTCATCTTCTTCCTTCTTGCTTGGACCAACTTCATGAAGCTCAAGTGGTGATGGGGAAGTTGATCTTGTTTCTTCTTCAACTGATACAAGGTCTTCATTTTCAAGTTTAATGGAATTTTGGCTTGCAGAAACACTTTCAAAAGTGATCTCTATGTCACCAACATATAGGTGTGAGCACCCATTAGTAGGTACTCCTTCATAGTTCAAGAATCCATCATTATATTCTCTTTGTTTCATTTCCAAGGTAGCATGTGTCTCAAAATTATCTTTAGTATTTTCAATAAAAACTTCTTCATACTCATGTGATGTCTCTTCATATTTTTTAGAGTCACTTGGGAGTGAATTTAGATCATATTCATGTACTACTTCTTCTACTCCACCTATTTCAGAACTAGGTGGTTCATGGGTATCCTCCTTTTGCTCCTTCAAGCAAGCTGATGCATTTTCCCCCTTGGTTTTCTTAAAATCAATATATTTTTTCCAACTTTGGATAGCCAACAATTCAAATCCTTTCATAATATTCTTGTTCATGTCTTCAAATATAGGTTCCATAATTTTTATAAGCTCCTCGCCATCATATGAGGTTCCCCTTTTATCCCTAGTCATTGTTTCCTCTTCAACAAAAGCACTTTTGGTTTCAATATATAATGGTGGTCCATGAATTCTTGTCCTCATAAATATCAGACCACATCAGGTGCCAAGATCATGCTTTGATACCACTATAATGTCCCCTTTTAAGAAATTTTATCAAAATGACCAGTTATTCAATTCTTTCACAATGTACTCAAATTCATCTTCTTACAACTCTAGTTGTATGGATTCAATTGATTCCAAAATTCCTCCAATTGCTTTCAAACTTGGTGAGGAAGGTACTTAGGGGTAATGGGACATATTATCACATATATTAGACATATAATCAACTTATATACCCAACCATGGTCTACAATTTTCAAAGGAATAAGTTTCGGGACAAGATTAGTCAATTTGGGGAGGTGGAAATCCCCCTTGGTCCTGGAACAAATCTCTTCACAACACTGTACAACCTTCACTAATGATGAGTATGATACTTGTCTCTATTATCATACATTAATTAAAGTATATTTGAATCAGAATATGTGGTTTTATGTTCTAATAGGTATCCAAGGGAACTCCATGAATTTACTAGTAGTTTTGAGGTTCCAACCCCCAATGGTAGACAACTCCAAATAGCTCCAAATGCTCTCGAATTGTACCAGAAGGTGTATGAGTGATATAATAAATTAATTATAATGTTCATGGATGTATTATGGCCTTCCAATTACTCCTAAAAGTCTATATCAAATTCTGAATAAGATAGATGCTTTAACTAGCAATTTTGGGGATCAAATCCCCCACCGGGTGAATGATAGAAATGGCTTCTCAAGTGTGTTGCAACCCACTCGAATTCTCAAATTAAATCAAAGGATATGTAGAATAAATAATCAAAGACTCATATACATAACCAATCGACCTCCCATGGCTTTTATCACTTCCTTCAATCAGATATAAAAAACTAGTTTTGGACCCTTGGGGAAACAAGATGTAGTTTGCTCCAAATGATATGAAATTCGACCCAGTGGCCAAAAATTATCAGTTACTGAACATGAAACCCATATTATACATTAATTACATTTCATTCATTCATAAATCATCAATGTTACACACATATATTCGATTCTATCAAGATTGTAAGAGTTTACAACAAGGTATTGGGGAAATGGCACTGTTTCTTCAATATTGGACAATAATACATGAGATATCTTGGAATTTCGACCTGAGATATTTCTGAAATTTAAATACAGATAATTTTCATCAGAATACAAAATACTGAAGTAATAGAATCTCCCTAAAAGAGATGAATAGCTCACCAAGTGCGCCTCACTCCATATAGATGAAATATGGTGAGAAAACTTGAGATGAATGGAAGAGAAAGATGATATTGAGATGTCCATGAGCTTCCTGTAGCTTGAAACTATAACTTATGACTCCATTTAATCTCATTGAAATACCTTAGTGGCCTCTCCAAATCACCAATTATGATGGGAATCTTTCACCCTCGAAATTGGCTAAGGCAAGGAACTAGTCATCCACTAGCTCTCTCTTCACAAACCCAAATTCATCAAATGATAAAAAAGATTCTTCTCATGGCTTATCCATGTATTTTATAAAAATTATTGGTCTTCTAAGGTTCCATATCCATCCATATACCAAATCCAATTCGAATTGGTGTGGTTGCTCATGCTATTCCATGTGGCCTCTCTCTTCACCTTCCCTCTTCTCCCAAATTCGAGTAGGAGCCTCTTGGCCTTCTTCAACTCTCAAATTCGACCTATAATATGCTCTATTCAGGCCTAACATGTCAATATGTCATCCTTCATATCTGAATTGTGTCGTAACTTTCATAGAATCTCCATCATTGGTGTCATAGATGTAAGGGGAATCTAGCCAAGTGTCCATGAAACTCCCATTTGGCTCTTCCTCTCCCATGTAAGTTACAATTCATCCCAAATTAGACCTATGAAGTATATGGAAAAGTATATTAACCTTATAATCCATCCAAAAACATTAGGCTTCCCATAGATTTGAGATTGCAAGAGGAGGATGCCATGTGGCACCAATTTTCTAGCTTGTGTGGGCCCCATAGTCTCCATGTGTCTCCATGCTCCATTGCCACTTCAATTTTATCTTGTATTTATTTAATAAGATACATTATTAAATATTTATCCTTTTCTAATTTCTAAACATCATTTATTATCCCCCTTATTCCAAATCTCAAATCTTCCACCCCCAACCTAGGAAACCAGTGATTTTCCTCCTTGGCAATTATTTGACTTTTAGCATCCATTTGACAACTTTCATGAATATGGAAAATGTGATTTGGCCATTGTGACCCAATGCAAAATTTGGGACATGAGAAATCCTTCCTTCCCAATATTTCTTGTATTCAAGCAATTTCAAACATGGTTGTTGAAGAACCTGCTTTTTGTATGATTCTTTGAAGTTGCCACTGAGCTACCCACTTTGAGTCTTTGAGATTCCATGAATATTTTAGAGAGGAACCACCATGCTTTCTTCTACACTACTCTGATTAACATCACCTTATTAAGTGGGGAATCCATCTCCCATACTACTTGTTTCCCGAAGAATTTGGAATCAATGGGACTAAAAACTATCCCGGGGTCCCATTGCTTGCATTGCACTCCAACAATTAAGAGTGCTCTCCAACTCATACCATTAGGAAAGAGAATTCCTGGATCCCATTTTCTTGTATGCATTCTTCCAAACATCATGAGTACATAATACATATCATCAAAGTACATAACAACATAATAAAAATATACATCAAGGAGGTGCCTCATCAAAAAATCATGAAAGTGCTTATACCTCCAAGTGAGTAGACTACCATTTGCCAAGTGCATACATGCTTCAAGTGACCAATCAAATATTCTCCAATGACATAGTTGAGGATCCCATGTTCTATAATGCGGCTCTCAAATAATGTAATATGGATCAAAATAATAATCAGCCATTTGTTCTTTCATCCAATAAGTGAATGAAGAACCTCCACCAAAATATGAACCAAATAAGGTCAAATAAAACATGAAGACTTCAAGTGGCTCAAAGAAGTCTCATCAATACACCCATGAATATGTATATCATCATGAAATAACAAAGGATGTTTCTGCCAATAATAATGTTCCTCAATCATATCCCTCTTCACCCAAGTGTCGGATGAAATTCCTCCAACATCAAATGAACCAAGTGTTGAGCATGAAAAACCATGAGTCTTCAAGTGACTCAAATGCATATCATAGGTGCATCCATGTAGATGTGCATCGTCATAACGTAACAAAGGATGTTACTGCAAATGTGAATGAGAGTGTTCTCCAACCATGTCATCATAAAAAGTAAATATAGGAGTTTCATACTCCTCACGTGGCACCATAAAAAAGAACCCTTTCACCCATACTTCATTGAGACTAATGCTACAAAACATGGAATTGTAGGATGTAGGAGAATGAACTAACTCACCCAAATGGTAAAAAAGTGCAGAAGTTTCATCATGGCAGGGATCCATATGGGTAGTATCATGTAGATCCTTCAAAAAGGTGAAACCTTTGTCATAGATTGGTTCCAATGTAGAGGAATCATGCTATTCTTTAAAAATTGCATAACCTTCATTAAGAGACAATTCAAGTTCCTCTTCCACCACATTAAGTGTTTGGATCTCTTCAAGTTCATATTCAAACACATCAAGTACATTCAAATTTCCAAATTTCTCATGATCCACCATGTCATGAGAATCCTCCAAACAATCTACCATTTGACAATCTGAAACATAGGAGGAAAAACAAGTGTCTTGCAACTTTTCAAGAAGTTGCTCATTTTGAATTGTGAGATTATGAATAACTTCATTATTCTTCAAGTAGGATTCATGTAACCATTCACTAATCTAAATGACATTTTTTCTATAAAAAATCAAAGACATGAAATCACCTTTGATGTTACACATTACTCTTTGAATCTTCTCCATGTCTTCAAGGAAGGATGGCTCCTCCAAGGAAGTAGCTCTCCAACAAGAATTTGATACAAATGCTTGAGTGTCATGGAGTATGATAAGGGAATCTTGGATATTATTTTCATTCATATTTAAGGACCCTTCAAGAAAATGAGGCTTTTGCAAATGAACCTCCTTATCTTCTTCCTTCTTGCTTGGACCAGCTTCATGAAGCTCAAGTGGTGATGGTGAAGTTGATCTTGTTTCTTCTTCAACTGCTACAAAGTCTTCATTTTCATGTTTAATGGAATTTTGTCTTGCAGCAACACTTTCAAAATTGATCTCTATGTCACCAAAATAGAGGTGTGAGCACCCATCAGTAGGTACTCCTTTATGGTTCAAGCATCCACCATTAGATTCTCTTTGTTTCATTTCCAAGGTAGAATGTGTCTCAAAATTATCTTCAGTATTTTCAATAAAAAATTCTTCATACTCATGTGATGTCTCTTCATATTTTTAAGAGTCACTTGGGATTAAATTTAGATCATCTTCATGTACTAATTCTTCTACTCCACCTATTTCAGAACTAGGTGGTTGACGGGTCTCCTCCTTTTGCTCCTTCAAGCAAGTTGATGCATTTTTCGCCTTGGTTTTCTTAAAATCAATATATTTTTTCCAACTTTGGATAACAATTCGAATCCTTTCATAATGTTCATGTTCATGTCTTCAAATATAGGTTCAATAATTTTTATAAGCTCCTCACCATGATATGAGGTTCCCCTTTTATCCTAGTCATTGTTTCCTCTTCAACAAAAAGCACTTTTGGTTTCAATATATAACGGTCGTCCCTGAATTCTTGTCCTCATAAATATCAGACCACATCAGGTGCCAAGACCATGCTCTAATACCACTGTAATGTCCCCTCTTAAGAAAATTTATCAAAATGACCAATTCTTCAATTCTTTCACAATGTACTCAAATTCATCTTCTTACAACTCTAGTTATATGGATTCAATTAATTCCAAAATTCCTCCAATTGCTTTCAAACTTGGTGAGGAAGGTCCTGAGGGGTGATGGGACATATTATCACATATATCAGACATATAATCAATTGATATACCCAACCATGGTATGCAATTTTCAAAGGAAGAAGTTTTGGGACAAGATTAGTCAATTTGGGGAGGTGGAAATCCCCCCTGGGTCTTGGAAAAAATATCTTCACAACACTGTACAACCTTCACTAATGGTGGGTATGATACTTGGATTTGTTATTATACATTAATCAAAGTATATTTTAAGCTTCATATGTGGTTTTTGGGTCGAATAGTTATCCAATAGAACTCCATGAATTTACTAGTAGTTTTGAGGTTCCAACCCCTAATGGTAGATGACTCCAAATAGCTCCAAATGCTCTCGAATTGTACCAGAAGGTGTATGAGTGATATAATAAATTAATTATAATGTTCAGGGATGTATTATGGACTTCCAATTACTCCTGTAATTCTCTATCAAATTATGAATAAGATAGATGCTTTAACTAGCAATTTTGGGGCTCAAATCCCCCCCTATGGTGAATGATAGAAATGGCTTCCAAAGTGTGCTGCAACCCACTCAAATTCTCAAATTAAAGTAGGGGATATGCAGAAGAAATTATTATAGACTCATATACATAACCAATCGACCTCCCATGGATTTTATCACTTCCTTCAATCAGATATAAAAACTAGTTTTGGACCCTTGGGGAAACAAGATGTAGTTTGCTCCAAATGATATGAAATTCGACCCAATGGCCAAAAATTATCAGTTAATGAACATGAAACCCATAGTATAAATTAATGACAGTTCATTCATTCATAAAACATCAATGGTGCACACATATATTCGATTCTATCAATATTGCAAGAGTTTACAACAAGGTATTGGGGAAATGGAACCGTTTCTTCAATATTGGACAATAATACATGAGATATCTTGGCCTTTAGACCTGAGAGATTTATGAACTTGAAATACAGATAATTTACATCAGAATACAAAATACTGGAGCAGGATAATCTCCCTCAAAGAGATGAATAGCTCACCAAGTGCGCCTCATTCCACAGAACTGAAATATGGTGAGAAAACTTGAGATGAATGGAAGAACAAGCTGATATTGTTAGGGTTAACCTTGAATTGAGATTAAGTCAAAGGTGGTTTAGGTCTTGCACATGGTTTGGGCACATGGTTTTTTGTAGCCCATGGTATTGTCCCATGGTATTGCATGTGATTAAGCCTTTATAAGGCTTGAGGAGGCTCCATTGTATATAGGCCTGGAGGTGAGCGGTGGCTAGCTCACTTGGCTTGGATGGCCGGTTTTGGCCATGTAATGAAGATCTTCATTGATGCTGGTTTTCCCTGCATGGGGTCTCCGGGGTATATTGTGTGTCTATCTTGAATGTTGCTCGCAATGTTTATTTTCTCGCATATTGTTATTTAATGTTGCTCGTTTTAACCTAACAACTGGTATCAGAGCCATGGTTTGGCTTGGTTATGCTCGTTGGTGTTTCTATGTTGAATCAAATTGTGGGGTGCATGTTCGGTGGTACCCGACACCCTAGCAATAATTTTTTGGTCTATGTGAAACTTAGCCATAGGCAAGTTTGGATTTCTCTGGATGCTAAAAGCACAAGGTATCCCTCTTATGCACAAAGAAGGGATGTTGCATCAAGTGTGGAATGAACCACTAGGTGGGTACGAGGGTGGTAGGTGTACTCGTAGCCTAGCTTGATGTGGATCGGAGAGGTTGAGTCTTCGATTGCGGGAGAAATGTGAGATGGTTTAATCTCGGTTTTGGGACCAATATTGATGAGCCATGTATGTGAAGAGAATTCCTAGAGAACTGGCGGTTACAACGGCCGATGACCCATGTAATCCGATAGATGGATTTTTCTTTATGTTGGAGCAGGGTCCCGCAGCTACAGAAGAAGCTGCTAGTTTTGGCGGAAAGATATAAGTTTTGGCGGAGAGAGGACAAGGCAGAGCTACGACACCGTAGCACGTTTCCAGCTGGAGAGCAGAGCCGGAAACCACGACTTTTGGGATAGAAAAGTCAAGAAGGCAACGGTACCTGAGCGGCCAAGAGAAGAAAGCTCAACCACTGCATTGAAGGAAGCGGCGGAAGACAGGAGGGCTCAGCGACCCTCATTAAGAAGAAGGAGCAACGAGGCTCAAGCATTGAAGGCGAAGGACAGAAAGCAGAGAAGCGGTGCATAGTACCCATGGTCAGTGCCGGGAAGCATGGAAGACTGCAGAGAGCTGTGGTGTGACGGGAAGCGGCTACCTCAAGGACAAAGAGGACCGACTGCCACTAATTAGGGTATGGGTTTACTGTTGGGACAGGCCCACAGTGTTGTAATGGCGAGACCTTCGGGCCGCCTATAAAAGCTTGCATTCTGTATTGTAAAGGGTTAGCTAATCAGTCAGTTAGCCAGTTGGTTGGCTCGTAGGATGAGTCGTTAGTTGGTCAGTAGAGTATTTTTGAGTAGACTCAGGAGTCAGACGAACAGACTGTGTTGTAACGATCCAGACACCTAACTTGTCTGTGAGTCATTTGAGTCTGTCTGTAATCATCCACAGAGAGGAAAGAAAGGGAAGGATCTATTGAAAGAAAGGCAATATAGAGATAGAAATAGACCAGAGATCTAGAAGGGATCTCGCACTGCATATGCAGTGCAACAGACTGTGCTAACTTCCCTCAAGATATATAGTAGAAGCACAGTTTGGTGGACGTAACTCCCATCCTGGGGGCGAACCACGTTAAATCTGCGTGTTATGTGTTGTATGAATGTGATTGTATTTGCTTATTGTACTGGTTATTATGCATATGATGTTAGTTGCAGTAAGTGAATGTATGTATTGCTCAGCTCATGATAATGGAAGAAGATAGAGATAAGTTGAAGTATTTTAGTAAGCTGTTTAAAGACTCCTTTACGCCTGTTTCTAATGACCGTTTACTCACAATATAACTTCTGAGAAGTAGAGTTTCGCACCGTGACATAGTCAACGCTAAGGGTGCAAAGTCGTAGTGGTAGGATATCGCAGAGAGGCAATATCGCACCGGCAGAGGAGCTGCGGTGCGCGAAACTGCGAGCTGAGGAGAGGTTGGGTGTCCCGCAGTGCGCGGAGATGCGATACGGTTGGAGATATTGTGAGTAAGTGGAAGTTGCGCAACGTGGGCAAGAATCGTACGACGAAAAGGGCTGTGAGTAGAAGGGGATGTGCGATGCGTAGTTATAGCTGACCTTGTGACTCATAAGTGTAAGAGAAGAAAAGTAGGATGCGCAGAACCTGGTCCAAGACACTTGAGTCTTGTCCAACCCATTAGATTCACTTCGGGTGAGACTTCAGATCGCTTCGCGGTCTGTCGCCGAAAGGGCCAGTGAGTTAGGGGTGTTGTTGATTGAGTATAGTAAACCCGGGTCTGCCCATGCAATCAACAAATGGTTCTGTTGCCGGTTTAAACGACTGGGAGTCAATGTTCTGTTGGCATCCTACTAGAGAAGAGTTCCACCAGTGGCTGGATTCAGACTTAAGGGAGTTCGCCAAGAAAGAGAATAGGAGTCCGAGACTAAGCACAGAAGCCTGGCTAGAAAAGCATATCGCTTCATACATACACGCTATATTTTTTGCAACCTATGGAAACGAGCTTTTCGACTGGTTATCCAAGTTGACAGATAGGAACACATTCAAGAAGAAAAGAAACATTGTCTGGACACCGGAGCTGATTCAGACCGTGCAGAACCTCGACAATCCGATTACGAGAGCAGTGGACTTCTGGCTGACAAGTGTGCTAGAAGGCTTCGTTACAGAATTTGCAGTTGACCAGAGAAAGAGCTTCAGCACAACTGAACGATACTTATTCAGAGGATACCATGGTAAGTACCTAAGATCTCTAAACCTGTCCCTTAAGATGCTGTTATATGAAAAAGGAACAATGGATCTAGTCTTAGATGAATAAGTAAAGATAGTAATGTCACACGAGTTTGAAAGTGATTTTGATGACATTGGACGAACACGTAGTGGAAAGAAGTATAAAGTAGATTTTAGTTCTCCTGTATTTGAAGACAGATCAGACAGTATTAGACAACAGAGCCCTAGCACCACAGAAGAACCACAGGGGGGTATCCCTTACCATCCTTATACTCCACAGAAGCAGACAGGGACTCAGAATAACCCCGTCGGTACTCCATCTAGTAGCTCGCAGTCAGTACCTACTCCCGCTACAACACCTTCACCTCCACCGCTGAGTAGTAGTACCCCAGTCAGTCAGAACCCACCACAAAGAAATAGAATGGGAGACGACATGAAGCTACCTATTTTTAAAGGTACAGGAGCAGAGGACCCGGAACAACATTGGTTCCTATGCGAAGCTATGTGGACCATTAAAACAATCAACGATGATAATCTTAAACTTGTACAGTTGGTCACCACACTCAGAGACAGAGCCTTGACATGGTACATAAAGTATACTACATTACCCAAGACGCTTGCCCAGGTCAAGAACGCCATGATCAAATAATTTAAGAAACCTAAGTCTGAGTCTCAGTGCATTACAGAGCTTAAGGATATTAAGTATATACCATCAGAGTCAGTATGGGAATTTGACCAGAAATTCAAAGCTCTTATTGACCAAGTAAGTTTTGATTTTGCGCCACAGCAGCATAAGGAATGGTTTATTGCAGCACTGCTCCCTCATATCAGAATGCCACTAATGCAGCAGAAACTTACTACTCAAGATGAAGCGCTGGAGATGGCAATGAAACTAGAGGCTTCACCTTTAGCAGAAACCAGTACAGGCATGACAACTCTACAGACCCAGTTGGCCAACCTCACGTTACAGATACACGAACTTAAAAAAGGGAAAGAGGTTATGCAGGACATATGGTGCATAAAGTGTAGAGGACAGGGCCATAGTAAAGATAACTGTCCAGTCTTTGTAGAATATTTAGCGTCGGGGGCTCCTAACCCCTTACCACGAACACAAGGGCCATGGTGGGAAATATGTAAAACACAAGGACATCCGCCTCAGCAATGCCCTTTGCTTCAGAAGTATGTACAGACACCTAAAAACCTATACTGTATCTTTTGTAAGTCCGTCGGGCACGATCAACAAGACTGCCGAGCTTATGATCTCATGTCAGAAAGAACACAGGGTGTGTACAGAGTACAAGCAGACACACAGGGTCCAGCAACAGGACCACAGCCGGATCAGACGTATGGAGGCAGTGGAGGAGGCTTCGCACGAGGAGAAGGCTTTGGCCGAGGAGGAGGTTTTGGCCAAGGTCGCGGACCAGTCACTTGTTATAATTGTGGAATCACAGGACACTATGCTAGGGACTGTCAGAATGCCACTACTACTTGTAACTATTGCAAATCTTATGATCATACCATAGAAGAGTGTCCTACCTTGATAGCTAAGATCAAAGACCCTAAGCCCGCAGCACACCAGAACATCCAGCTTATTGCTGCTGAACCTAAGGAACCAGAACCAGCAGTTAACATTGTGACTCGGAGCGGTGCTTCCACCAGTGGCACATTGCAGGAGACCGAAAAGAACACAAGTCAGGGGTGGGTGCGCAAAGCTCCTACTAAAGTAACAACACTCGACCTACAGAAGAATAAATAGACCTTTCATGAAGCCAAGGCTTCCTTTGACGAACTTACACCATTAGGACCGCAGGTACCGCCATCTAGGAGCGTACCGCAGCAAGTACCTTGTAGCGATAGCCCTGAGCAGGCACCGCAGGCTACCACATCTGGAAGATGCGACGAGGATGAATCGATAGGAAGTGTACAAGCCTTCCTGCAAAGCTGCTTGAAACTCCTGAGAAATGATAAAGCTGTCGGTGAGTTACAGTGCATGATAGATCAGTGTCAGCAACCCTCTCTCTCGGGCAGTGCACACCGCGCTGTCCATAATATTACGAGACATGCAAGGACAGGAAGAGAGATGAAATTCACAGCGCAGATTGGTGAATTTGAAATGGATGAAGTTGTCTTAGATCTAGGATCAGAAGTGAATGTTCTAACTAAGCAGACATGGGAACAGATGGGTAGCCCTCAGTTAGCCCTATCACCTATCCACCTGAGATTAGCTAATCAGCAGCGAGTATCACCATTGGGTCGACTACCACAGGTGCCAGTTGATATTGACGGAGTTCGTACTTTTGTGGACTTCGAGGTTATAGAAATCATTGGTGACAGTCGACCATATCCAGCACTATTAAGTATTGATTGGGCAATTGGTAGCAAAGCTGTCATTGACCTAAAGAAACGACAAATGACCTTTGAGGATGCGCAGATTCGGGTCATCGCACCGTTGGACCCTTACCAAGGTCCTAGATATATTGAACCCATCCGAGCAGAGGAAGAGGCACATAACATCGATAGTCTATACCAGATGACTGCAAACCAGAACGACTATATAAATCCAACCGCAGAAGGGCATATTAGTTGGTGATGCGACAGCTCATGCGCATCGGATTCGGATGTTGGTCTCAAAAACTGGCAGAACAGACTTTACGAAGTCTCATCGCGCAGATGTGCATTTATAAGTAAGTCACTGCGATGGATTGGCGCCGAGATCGCGGAGACTCCATCATATCATGGTCTGACGGATATTCAGGATTTTTTTGAACAGTTTGAGCAACAAATTCCTCATGAGCAGAGGATCGCAGCTATGGACCTTGCAGTTCGAGCTACACCTGCAAGATGGTGGTATGCGCATAAAGAGAATATCGCATCATGGGATAATATGAAAAGACTGATGGCGATCCGATTTTCTGATAACATAGAGTATGCTCAGCAGAAATACACAGGAGAAACTGACCCCAGGATACACATTAAGACATGTGAACAGAACTGGTCGGACATTCCAGAGGAGGAATGGGTTCACAGATTCATTCACACATTGGACACAATTCCAAGGAATTGGTATACAGAGACCGAGCTGCGCAAAGGAACAACCACATGGTCACTTATGACAGACAGCTTCCTACTCACCTTTGCGTTTGAGTCAGAACATCCAAGTGTTGCACAGGCACTAGACATAATCAAGACAAAGATTTTCAAGGATTGCACCATCTCACTACCAATCCAACTTGAGTGGACTATCCAGCTAGAAGAGGCGTTGGAATGTTATAATTTTACATCAGAATCAGAGGAGGTGGATGAGGATCCTCGCAATACCAACATTCCCGAATCAGAAGGCACTCGCGATGTGGAGGGACCACAGTTAGAGATTCCAGCGATCATTGAGCCTATCAAGATTAAAAAGATCAATATTGGCACAGATGCAGAACCTAAGTTTGCCTCTATTGGAGACTACTGGAATGATGAAACAGTCGGCCACATTGTAGATCTGTTACATGACTATCAGGACCTATTTCCCACCAATTTCACAGAGATGAAGGGAATAGTTGGAGACCTGGGAGTCATGAGGATACCATTAAAGGAAGATGCTAGACCAGTTAAGCAGCGCCCATACAGATTAAATCCGCGCTACAAAGAAAAAGTAAAGGACAGAATTGATAAAATGCTAGTAGCAGGCATCATCGAGCCAGTTGAGGAAAGCGAATGGGTTAGCCCTATGGTAGTGCAAGAGAAGAAAAAAAAAGGGGACATCAGGATCTGTGTTGATCTGCGAAAACTCAACGATGCATCACTTCATGATCCATTTCCAACACCGTTCACTGATGAAGTATTAGACAACGTGGGAGGACAGGAGGTTTATTCCTTCACCGATGGGTTTTCAGGCTACCATCAGATCAGAATACATCCAGAAGATCGATCCAAGACCACCTTTGCAACAGAATGGGGCTCGTTCCAGTATACGGTAATGCCCTTGGTCTTAAGAATGCACCAGCTATATTTTCTAGAGTAGTAGTTGCTGTATTTAAAGAATACATTCATAAGTTCTTAGAAGTATATTTTGATGATTGGACTGTATTTGGGCTAATTGATAAGCACGTAGGCGATCTCAGACTGATGTTAGAGAAATGTAGGCAGTACCAGATTTCTCTAAACTTGAAAAAATGTATATTCTGTGCACCATTTGGTATCTTGTTGGGTCACATTGTTTGCAGACAAGGTTTGATGGTAGACCCCGCCAAGATTGCTATCATTGTAAACCTTCCAGCACCCAACTCAGTCAAGCAACTGAGGACAGTACTTGGTCATACCGGGTACTACAGAAAGTTCATCAAGGGCTACGCAAAGATTACAGTGCCGATGGAGAAATTGCTCAAGAAGGATGTCAAATTCCTATGGAACGAGGAATGCCAGCAGAGTCTAGACATACTTAAGGAGAAGATGGTTACAACACCCATCCTAGTATTCCCAGATTGGACTAAGCCTTTCCATGTACATGTGGATGCATATGGCATCGCATTAGGAGTCGTCTTGATCCAGCCAGGAGAAGGAGATCTTGACCATCCTATCGCTTACTCCAGCAGAAAGCTATCCACAGCGAAAAAGAACTACACCACAACAAAAAGGGAGGGCTTAGCTATGGTATATGCGCTGCAGAAGTTCAAGCACTATCTATTGGGCGCCTTGTTTAAAATGTTTACCGATCATTCCGCATTGAAGTACCTAGTCAATAAACCAGTGTTAGGGGGGAGAATCTGCAGATGGTTACTCCTCTTCCAGGAGTACGATTTTGAAATCATTGTGAAACCAGGGAGACTGAATGCAGGACCGGATCATCTGTCGCGGTTAGACTCAGGAGAAGAGCCCAGTAACCTAGAAGACAATCTTCCAGACGCGCCGTTGTTTTCCATACAGATTGCAGATGAGTACTATAACGACATTATTCAATTCCTCACCACAGGAGTAGCACCTGATGACTTTACTAAGCAGCAAAAGAAACAGTTGGTTGTGAAGGCAGCAGATTTCACCCTCATTGCAGGATGCCTATACAAGTTAGGCCCGGATGAAATTCTACGCAGATGTGTAATGCCGCATGAAAAAGACGTTATTATCAAAGAGGCTCATTTAGGAACCGCAGAAGGTCGAGATCCAGCAGAGTACACAGCAAGTAGAGAACACTGCAGCGGCCATGAAAGAAGAAATCAAGAGCCTAGCAGCTCTTCAGAAGATGAGAAAGACGAAGGAGATGAACCAATTGCAGCAAGAGGTGCAGCAGTTAAGAACAAAGGAGCTGCACATTACTGACCTGCTTCAACCTTTTCAGGAGCAAATCATAGAATTAGTAGACGTGGTTGAGCAGAAGCTAAAGGAATTCACGGCGACCAGCGAGAAAATTGAAGGAACAGAGGACTCCAAGATTGATCAGGCATTGCTTGATTCGGCGAAGCAATGTGCTGAGGAGATGAAGAATGAAGTCGCAGGACTTCAAGACCGGTTACAGCGCACTTCGCAGGAGGTGAAGGATAAGTTGTAGCAGGAGAAGCCTGTTCCAGGTGGCTCGAGGGCGAGCCACAAGTAAGTGTTAGGGGACTGTTGGAGCAGGGTCCCGCAGCTACAGAAGAAGTTGCTAGTTTTGGCGAAAAGATATAAGTTTTGGCGGAGAGAGGACAAGGCAGAGCTACGACGCCGTAGCATGTTTCCAGCTGGAGAGCAGAGCTGGAAACCCGACTTTTGGGATAGAAAAGTCAAGAAGGCAACGGTACCTGAGCGGCCGAGAGAAGAAAGCTCAACCACTGCATTGAAGGCAGCGACGGAAGACAGGAGGGCTCAGCGACCCTCATTAAGAAGAAGGAGCAACGAGGCTCAAGCATTGAAGGCGAAGGACAGAAAGCAGAGAAGCGGTGCATAGTACCCATGGTCAGTGCCGGGAAGCATGAAAGACTGCAGAGAGCTGTGGTGTGACGGGAAGCGGCTACCTCAAGGACAGAGAGGACCGACTGCCACTAATTAGGGTATGGGTTTACTATTGGGACAGGCCCACAGTGTTGTAATGGCGAGACCTTCGGGCTGCCTATAAAAGCTTGCATTCTGTATTGTAAAGGGTTAGCTAATCAGTCAGTTAGCCAGTTGGTTGGCTCGTAGGATGAGTCGTTAGTTGGTCAGTAGAGTATTTTTTGAGTAGACTCAGGAGTCAGACGAACAGACTGTGTTGTAACGATCCAGACACCTAACCTGTCTGTGAGTCATTTGAGTCTGTCTGTAATCATCCACAGAGAGGAAAGAGAGGGAAGTATCTATTGAAAGAAAGGCAATATAGAGATAGAAATAGACAAGAGATCTAGAAGGGATCTCGCGCTGCATATGCAGTGCAACAGACTGTGCTAACTTCCCTCAAGATATATAGTAGAAGCACAGTTTGGTGGACGTAACTCCCATCCTGGGGGCGAACCACGTTAAATCTGCGTGTTATGTGTTGTATGAATGTGATTGTATTTGCTTATTGTACTGGTTATTATGCATATGATGTTAGTTGCAGTAAGTGAATGTATGTATTGCTCAGCTCATGATAATGCAAGAAGATAGAGATAAGTTGAAGTATTTTAGTAATTTGTTTAAAGACTCCTTTACGCCTGTTTCTAATGACCGTTTACTCACAATATAACTTCTAAGAAGTAGAGTTTCGCACCGTGACATAGTCAACGCTAAGGGTGCAAAGTCGTAGTGGTAGGATATTGCAGAGAGGCGATATCGCACCAGCAGAGGAGCTGCGGTGCGCGAAACTGCGAGCTGAGGGCTTAGCGTTGAGGAGAGGTTGGGTGTCCCGTGGTGCACGGAGATGTGATACGGTTGGAGATATTGTGAGTAAGTGGAAGTTGCGCAACGTGGGAAAGAATCGCACGGCGAAAAGGGCTGTGAGTAGAAGGGGATGTGCGATGCGCAGTTATAGCTGACCTTGTGACTCATAAGTGTAAGAGAAGAAAAGTAGGATGCGCAGAACCTGGTCCAAGACACTTGAGTCTTGGCCAACCCATTAGATTCACTTCGGGTGAGACTTCAGATCGCTTCGCGGTCTGTCGCCGAAAGGGCCAGTGAGTTAGGGGTGTTGTTGATTGAGTATAGTAAACCCGGGTCTGCCCATGCAATCAACACTTTATATGGACATCAATGATAGAGTTTGGATGTAGGTACAAAGGGAGCATGGCAAAAGACGAGCAAGGAAGCAAGCATGGAAAGCGAGAGGACGAAGCAACGGATGGTGATGGTGTAGTCACCATGAAGGCACATGAAAAAAAATTTAATGGAGCGGTTTGCATGTAAATGGGCATATGGCTGTAAGACTTGGTAAGGCATGCATACCCCTGGTAACTCACCGGTAAAGTCGGGAGATAGACCTAGGTGATAGAGGGGTGTATGTAAGATTCCTCGGTAAATATTTGAGGGGAGTTGGTGATTACTTCAAGTCAAGTTTAAAGGGGGGATTGTTAGGGTTAACCTTGACTCGGGATTAAGTCAAAGGTGGTTTAGGTCTTGCACATGGTTTGGGCACATGGTTTGTTGTAGCCCATGGTATTGTCCCATGGTATTGCATGTGATTAAGCCTTTATAAGGATTGAGGAGGCTCCATTGTATATAGGCCTGGAGGTGAGCGGTGACTAGCTCGCTTGGCCTGGATGGCCGGTTTTGGCCATGTAATGAAGATCTTCATTGGTGCTGGTTTTCCCCACATGGGGTTTCCAAGGTATATTGTGTGTCTATCTTGAATGTTGCTCGCAATGTTTATTTTCTTGCATATTGTTATTTAATGTTGCTCATTTTAACCTAACATATAATCTCCCTCAAAGAGATGAATAGCTCACCAAGTGCGCCTCATTCCACAGAGCTGAAATATGGTGAGAAAACTTGAGATGAATGGAAGAACAAGCTGATATTGAGATGTCCATGAGCTTCCTGTCGCTTGCACCTGTAAATTATGATTCCATTGAATCTCCTTTAAATACCTTATTGGCCTCTCCAAATCACCAATTAGGATGGGAATCTTTCACCCTCGAAATTGGCTAAGGCAAGGAACTAGTCATTCACTAGCTCTCTCTTCACAAACCCAAATTCATCAAATGATCAAAAAGCTTCTTCTCATGGCTGATCCTTGTATTTTATAAACATTATTGGTATTCTAAGGTTCCAAATCCATCCATAAACCAAATCCAAGTCGAATTGGTGTGGTTGCTCATGCTATGCCATGTGGCCTCTCTCTTCACCTTCCCTCTTCTCCCAAATTCAAGTAGGAGCCTCTTGGCCTTCTCCAACTCTCAAATTCTACCTCTAAGATGCTCTATTTAGGCCTGACATGTCAGTATGTCAGCCTTAATATTTGACTTGTGTCATAACTGTCATAGAATCTCCATCATTGGTGTCATAGATGTCATAAATGTAAGGGGAATCTAGCCAAGTGTCCATGAAACTCCCATTTGGCACTTCCTCTCCCATGTAGGTTACAATTCATCCCAAATTAGACTATGAAGTATATGGAAAAGTATATTAACCTTATAATCCATCCAAAAACATTAGGCTTCCCATATATTCGAGATTGCAAGAGGAGGATGCCATGTGGCACCAATTTTCTAGCTTGTGTGGGCCCCATAGTCTCCTTGTGTCTCCATGCTCCATTGCCACTTTAATTTTCTCTTGTATTTATTTAATAAGCTGCATTATTAAATATTTATCCTCTTCTAATTTCTAAACATCATTTATTATCCCCCTTTTTCCAAATCTCAAAGCTTCCACCCCCAACCTAGGAAACTACTGATTTTCCTCCTTGACAATTATTTGACTTTTAGCATCCATTTGACAACTTTCATGAATATGAAAAATGTGATTTGGTGATTGTGACCCAATGCAAAATTTGGGAGATTACATAAAGAACTAATTATAAATTTCGATGCAAGAGGAACTAGGAGTAGTCTAGAGATCATGTGGGATCCCCAGGTAATAAGTTTGAAGGGATTCTTGGCCAACCAAAGTTCCCTCTTGATCTCCTTCCTTTTGTTGGGACTGGAGGAATGAAGAGTCATCACCAATATGTATGGCCCAACTTCTCTAGAAGAAAAAGATAACTTTTGTGGCACCTTGAAACAACTCGAAGCTATACCCAAATAGGGGATCTAGATCATGGGAGGAGACTTCAACATGGTTACTTATCTATAAAAAAAAGAGGAGGCATCCGAAAACTAGATTAAGTGAGCGAGCTGTTCAAGGATACTTTCAGAGTTCTTGAGTTGATATATATATATATATATATATATATACTGTCAATGTCAGGGACACCTAGAATAATAGGAGGGGGGCTCCCACTCAGTAGCTTCATGGTTGGATAGGTTCCTCATCTACGAGGATTAAAGACTCATAAATCTTACCTTCAAAGCTTTCATTCTTCGTTGTGTTGGATTGGACCACTGGCCCATATTCTATTAATTTGGATGATCACCCCAAAAATCAGCCCTTCAAGTTTTAACAATTTTGGATACAACATCAAAAATTTCTGGAAAATGTGGCCTAGTAGTGGGAGGAGGTAGATACTAAGAGGGGAAACAAAATATATCAATTCCAACAACAACTAAAATTCATTAATCAACACCTAAAGGAATGGAAAAATGAAGTACTTAGGGACCTCTTCCAAGCCAAGAGGAGGATTGAGGAGGAAAATTTGGACCGTCTTCAACAAACAATTAGTTGGGAGGGAAACATGGAACAACGTTCCAAATGGGAAAAGGAGTTGAAGATTCTACTTGACCAACACTACAAACTAAAAGAGATTATATTTCTATATAGAAAAAAATCAAGGTTTAGATGGTTAAAAGAGGGGGATAGAAACTATGCCTTCTTCCATAGGTCGATGATCAATCATCTTCACCACAATCACATCACTTCTGTAAAGGATGAGAATGTGACACTGATTACCAAGCATGATGACATGAAGAGAGAGCTCATTACCTTCCACAAGGTCATCCTCTCAGAGCTGTCGAGAGATAGGAACCAAGCCATTCAACAAATTAGTAAAAATATCCCCAATTTGGTTTGAGAAGAGTAGAACAAGAACCTCATGAAATCATTCTCACTCGAAGAGGTGGAGAAAACAATCATGGATATGAAGAAAGGAAAAGCACCCGGGTCAAATTATTTTACCGTTGACTTCTTCTAGTCCTGTTGGTCCATGATCAAGTTTGATGTCTGGATGTTGTGGAGGAGTCTAGGAATAGTATGGCCATTCTTCTGGCTCTAAGCTCCACATTCTTGACTTCAATTTCCAAAGGGGGAAATGCTAATTAATCATAGATATTTTTCCCAATTTATTTATGCAATTCCATATCTAAGATAATCACTAAAGAATTCGCCAACCGCTAAACCCATTGATACACAATTTGATGTCTTAGGAGCAAACTGAATATGTGTGAGGTTGACAAATTTTGGATGACATTGTGTTTTCTTAGGAGGTTGTTCATTCTCTTAAAACCCAAAAGAATCCTGGAATGATATTGAAGCTAGATATGTCCAAGGATTTCGACATATTTAGATGGAATTATATGCAACCTGTTTTGAAGGATTTTGGATTTTTGAAAATTAGATAAAGTGGATTCTTTCTCTCACCTCCTTGGACTTCTTCTCCATTCTTTTAAATGGTTCCTCCTCTATAAAATTTTCCTCCTAGTGGGGTATTAGGAAAGGGGATGCCCTCTCCCCTTTCATGTTCATATTGATTGTGGAGGGATTATGCATAACCATAAAAGAGACTATCCAAGCCAACTCATTGAAAGGGTTGTGGTTGGTGGAGGAGTTAGCATCCTACCTTCAATTTGTTGAATACATAATTCTCTTTGGTTTCCCATTGGTTGAAGAAACTTGTGTTATTAATGAAGTCTTAGACACATTTTTTCAAGCATCAGGAACCTATATCAACAAAGCACTTCGTCTTCAATTCCCCCCTGCACCTCCAAGTATGATTGGCAAGAGTGTTTGTTTTCCAAAGAATATCCCTCCTATAAAAGTACTTGGGGGAGCCCCTTATTGAAAAATATCATGGAAACATTTATTGGGAAAACCTCCTCAATAAGTTGGAAAAGAAACTCAACAACTGAGATTTTAGATCTCTAAATTTACTGAGGCACCTTGTGCTACTGAAATTTGTTCTGCAGGACATGCTTATTTAACTTTTCTATGTCTTGGCATCACAAAAAGCTATTCAGAAGAAGATCAAAGGTATTTAATGACAGTTCTTATGGGGGGGTTCCCATGAGCTAATAAAATGGGCCTTGGTTTCCTGGTCCACAATATGTAATCCAAAGCTGGAGGGTGGCTTAATGATACTCTATCAGCATGAGGACTCTTGTGGCACAAGAAATGTGCAAAATACATGGAATTCCAATATCTCATACAATTGGACATGAATATGCCAGGATCCTTGATATGGAATGCTGCGCGGGACAACAGATCATTGGTGTAGTACTACAACTTTTGGGAGATACAAGATGGAATCACTATGATTTTCTAGGATGACACATGGCAACATATCCCCTTGCTTCGATATGATCCTCGATAGGAATCCATATGCACTCACATGATGCTTAGGAATATGAAAATGTTCCAATAATATTGGGCCAACCATAGTCAGGCTCAACTATCTCGAACTTGGATTCCTGTTGATCAGTGAAACCTTACTGAGAACCTGAATGGAAAGAAGTCCCTAATAGAAGAACTCAACCTATGTTGCATCCAATTTGAGGAAAGGAAGGATGTGCTTAGATGGTGCTTCCAATCCAAAGGATGCTTCAATCTCAAAGAATCATATTCTCTTCTTCTGCAAACTATGGAGTTAAACTATCAAAAGACATGGAAGCATATTTGGAACCAAAACTTGTGGTCAAAAGCGTCTACGTTTCTTTGGCTTGTTTCCCATGATCAAGATTTAACCTAGGATAAAATTAGGAAGCATGGGTTTGAGGGTCCTTCCCATTTTCCTATCTAGTGTGATAAGGAGGATACCTTAACCCACATCTTGAATACCGTATATGATACCTTCATACCATATATGATACTATTGAAGCCTGGATATTGTGTTCCTTCCAAAACAAGATTCTTAATTGAATTTCAAAATTTCTCGCAGGCTTCACCGTTTGGGAACTATGGAAAAATTTAATTGAAGAATTATCAAGGACCCCCAATTAATCGAGAACCATGTTTGGCTCAACGCTTTGGAAAATATTATAGAATCTATCAAGGCGACTATTTGACAAGAGGATGATTACAATGCCCCAATTTAGAAGGAATCGTCCTTGAATGTTGGTTCCCATTGCCTCCCATATCCCACTCTACCACCCCATTGCGCCCCCTTATTTGGCCTCCCATACCTATTGAGATCCCCACATGTAGGGGTTCATTAAGATAAAATTTGACGATGCCTCCAAGGGAAACCTTGTCCTTACTAGTGTTGGGGATGTGTTAAGGGATGAGAGGGGATTTATTAACTGGGTTTGTGCCAATTCCATTGGCAGAGATGCCAAAAATGCAACATAAATGAAAATCCTCATCTAGGGGATCATTATTGCAAGATGACAACAACACATCATGAAGCTCATAGTGGAAGGTGACAGTCTAAAATCAAAGATAAAAAGTATGGCCACCCTCATGCACTCCCTAAACAAGTAGATCCATATGACTCCTTCACATGTTCATCGATTAACTATTAAAGTGGCAATCTACTTGAACAATGTGGGTGTCTCCTGCATGGAGGTTATTATTGACTCAGCTAAAATGGAATTGTCAACATGGACATTAGTCGACAGTGTGAGGCCCTCGATAATTAGGACACTCAAACCTGGATGCGGGTGATGAATGGGCCACACCTATTGGCGAAGGAGATGGGACATCCATCCTACCCTCTTCCACATTTCCCATGAAATTAAGAGGATGCATGGTGGAAATGCATGAAGGGGGATGATCATGATGTGGGATAATTTCACCATATCGAGGATTTATGTGAGCCTAGTTCTAGAGGTAAGTTGAAGTTTGGAAATGATGGCTGGTATTAAGACCAGGCTTAATCCGAATGCGAGGGATTCTATTGTATTCTATGGTAATTACTATCAAACAACTAATGGGAAAGCAAAATGTTATAGTCAAAATCGACAATTCTCCGTCTGTGACGACATTTTCATGATGTTGATCTCATGACAACACTTTCTCCGATCTGTGACGACATTTTCTTGAACATGCATGTTACTCTTGGACCAAGGGCCTGTTACATGCACCTTTCCCTTGTCCCACCCTTGGTAAAACTCAGGAGCAAAGCTCAAGGATTCAAGGGAATCTTGGACCAACCGTTGAAAAAGGTGCATTTAGTTCCTCTTCCTAAACCCTTTATATGAATTTGTTTTAATTGTAGTTGGTAATCAAGAGTCTATTTTTTATGTAGCCAAGCCTTAGATGTATTCCTTACTCAACCTTATCATGTTGGCGACCTCAACCCTAGTCATAGGATAGTTTTCCTCAAAACACAAAGCACTGGGCATGATGACCCAAGGTTTCCATTTCACGACCGAGACATTCTTAACAAACATCTGGCGCTAGGGGTGGAAGATGAAGGAAACCGTCCAAATTAATGGGAAGGAAAGGATTTTTGAAGTGCAAGGTTATAAATCTATATATTAGAAGACAGAGGGAGTGCTATAGCTATTGTTTGAGTCATGGCGCGATTAATGATTGTTTGAATTATTGAACCATTGATCTACATGTAATGATTGCAATTGAAAGGTAGAATTTTGCAATGGAATATTAAGAACAATGTACACTAAACAAGACCAATTTCAGATAAAATTGATAAGAATTGATCAGTAAATTACAACATCAATCTTCATTAATTTAGGAGTAATACAATGGTGTTACAATAAGGAGAATTTGAATCACGTGGATAAGATTTGAATCTACCAACTGAATAGCTAAATAGGAGTGCCTAAATCACTGCATGAGAGACACTAGTCTAACTCCTGGTGTCTAAATCATTTCGACAATCATTTAAATGAGTTAAACCGGTTAAATTGATGAGGTAGGTGGAAAAAGGCACCACTTCCCCATGCAGCTATGCAAAATTGGCACTAAACTAATTGAGAGTGATCTAACTGGATGTAACTGGAGACTAACTCAACATAACTGCTTAATGACCAACTGATAGAGGCTGTTGGTGGCACTCAGAGGGGCTCCTAAAATGTAGGGATTGGTCTCAGAGGAACCTAAACTCATCCATGAACATGCAATAAGTAGGAATTTGTTGGTTTATCCCACAATATTGAGATGGGGGGGGGGGGTGAATCAGTATTGTCCCTTTTAAAAAAAAAATACACAAAAATAAACAATGAAGACACAGATTTTATCGTGGAAACCTCAAAGAGCAAACCACCAACAAAAACTCATTAATAAGATGAATTTACAAAATTATTTATCTGCTGCAACAGAAAGGATGTAGATACACCCTAGATTTTTCTTGCAACTATAGAATACGATGCTACAACACCCCTATGGTTTTTTTCCTACCTCAACAAACAAGGATGCTACGACACCCTATTCTCCAACTACGAATGGAAGGAGGCTTCGACCCCCTGCAGACCTGTGGCCTGCCCTAGCACCACCCCGCCACCCTAGACTGACATTCTCAGTCTTTTAGAAGAGTTGAAGAACTATCCACTTTGGACTCTATTAGTCTTACTAAAAGAGACACTTTATTCTTTACACATTCATTCAATAAATACCTTTTACCTATTACCTACCAACGGATCTCTCCATAGCTGCGTTCTTTCATTTTGGATCATCACTGTTTACTTACATACATACCTTTTCATCATATACCCGTTCAACTGTCGCATCATTTCATCATTAAGTTTTAGTAAATGCACCATTTCGTTCCTTTCACAACTCAGAATTCATTTCCGTAGCCCTGTTTATCATTTTCTGGTGCTTCCATAATGTTCTTCTCTAGATACAATCCGGACCATTGATCTTATGTCTGAATTTCTTCGGACCGTTGATCTACTCTGCAGATTTCCTCTTGAAATCGTATTTCCACACTAGGTTTCTGTTTCAGTGATTCACCGTTGTTGATATTCATCGGGCTTCTCCATGAGCGTCGATCTTCAGATTGCGGGATGCGGGACGTAACGTTTCCCAAAATCGTATCTCGAATTTCTGCAAACTTCTTTCCGCACTTCTTTTTCTGAACCGTTGATCTGCTTTAGTGAAACTAACTTCAGCCGTCTGATCTCTCCATATTGTAGGATGCAAATCGTAGGTTCACAAAATATTTAAGCATTATTTCCATAATTCCCTTTCCACATTTTTTCTTCTGCACCGTCGATCTCTTTTGGTGGAACTAATCTTAGATGTCCGATCTTGATCTTTTGTGGAACTTCATCCTCCCGCCTATCTTTTGTGGAACTAATGCTCAGCCGTTGGATCTAGTGCAGAATGCTTCCTGACCGTCGATTTCAGATCGAATTCGGATCTCACCATGACTTTGCGGATCTGCACGATTTCTTTGCGAAAATCCTTTGCGACTGTTTCTAACAGTTTTGTCATTCATACTGCATCTCTACTTCCACTTGAACTCTATTCTTTGTTTCATTAACCATTGCTTACATCATATTTTTGACATTGTCTTGGAAGTCTTTAGATTAGTCATTCATGATGTCTTGTCATCCATGTCCATTTCATTCATCTCATACGTGTCATGCTACATTCTTAACTATGCCATTACTACCTTATTCTTTCACTGAGTTTGTCCTGCCATCATATCCACTGGTTATTCCTTTGTCATTCACGAACACCTTTGACATCAATGATAACTATATACTCAACAATATCCCCCTTTGGCATTGATGGCAACCTCTAAACATTCTCCCCCTTTGACAAAAATGACAAAGGACCCCTTTTGTTTGACAACTCCCCTTGTCAGCATTTCTCCCCTTAAGATTGAGTTTTCACCTCTTAGTACTTTTGTAATGGAATTACTCTTTCTGTCTAAGACGCTCAAAGGATTCCTTAGGTAGAAGTTTGGTGAAAATGTCAACAATATGTTATTTTGTGTCAATATATTCTAATTTGACAGTTTTTTGAGATATCTGTTCTCTTAGATAGTGATACTTGATTGGTATATGTTTTGTCTTAGAATGCATGATAGGATTTTTAGACATATTTATAGCACTAGTGTTATCACAGTTGATCACTATTGGATGTTCATATTTTACAAGTAGATCTTCTAGGGTTTGTCTCATCCAAATAACCCGAGTGCAACATGAGGCGGCAACAATATATTCTGCTTCTGCTGTAGAGAGTGAAATGGAGGATTGTTTTTTACTTGACCATGATACTAAACAATTTCCTAGAAAAAATGCTGCTCCACTAGTACTTTTTTGATCGTCAACACTTCCTTCCCAATTTGCATCAGTAAACCCCTTCAAGGTAGAGTCTTGTCCTTTCGGATACCATAAACCATACTCCATTGTACCTTGTAGATATTTGAAAATCCTTTTTACTGCTGTTACATGTGTTTCTTTGGGAGCTTACTGGAATCTAGACTACCAATCCAACAACTTGCATCACATCTGGTCTTGTGGCTATCACATATAGCAGACTGCCAATCATGGATCTAAACATGGTATGATCTACTTCCAGAGATTCATCATCCTTACTTAACTTGCAACCAGTGACCATAAGAGTACCAACAAGTTTTGCATCTTCCATTTTAAACTTTTTCAACATATCTTTGATGTACTTAGTTTGAGAGATGAAAATTCCTTCGCCTGTTTGGTAGACTTGCAATCCCAAGAAGAATGTCAATTCACCCAACATTGACATTTCAAATTCTTTCTTCATTTTTGAGGCAAAGTCTACACTTAGGATTTGAATATTGCTTCCAAAAATGATATCATCCACATAGACAACAACAATGATCATATTTTTATCTTCGATTTTTAGGTAAATATTACTTTCAGTGACTCCTCTTTTAAAACCTTGCTGTTTCAAGTAACTATCTAGTCTTGAAAACCATGCTCTTGGAGCTTGTTTGAGACCATAGAGTTCCTTTTTCAGTTTACAAACATAATCTTTGTTTCAGACAAGAGAAACCCTCCAGGTTGTTCAATATACACTTCTTCTTCTAGTTTTCCATTCAGGAATGAAGACTTGACATCCATTTGATATACTTTGAAGTTTTTATGGTATGCCAATGCTAAAAACATTCTAATAGCTTCAAGTCAAGCTACATGAGCATACGTTTCTTCAAAATCAATACCTTCCACTTGGGCATACCCCTTACAAACCAGTCTTGCTTTGTTCCTTATTACTTGTCCATCTTGATTGAACTTGTTTTTGAAAATCCATTTGGTTCCTACAATGTTCTTATCTTCAGGTTTTGGGACAAGTTCTCAGGTCTCATTTTTTCAATCTGATCTAGTTCTTAATTCATGGCTTTGACCCATTCATCACTTTTGCTGGCTTCTGTAAAGTTCTTGGGTTCTACTATTGAGAGTAGTGATTGTTCCACATATGGTAGTTGTCTGCTTGTTTTGACTCCAGCATTTTTATCACCCATGATTTGTGACTTCGGATGATCCTTTTGTACCCTTCTAGAAGGAATTTTAGTGTCATGTCTAGGGAAGTCTTCATCATCTTCCTGTGTATCTTCCTTCTCTTTGTCTTCGTCTTCGTTATGAATGCTCTTGTCCTTTTGCAAGTCTTTTATTTTATCATCACATGCATTTTCAATACTGTCAAGATTTTTCTCTTTCCTTGGTTTTATATCATCTACTTTCACATCAACACTTTCTAGAATTTTATGTAACCTTTTATTGTAACACCTATATTCCTTTTTAGTGGATGAGTATCCTAAAAAGATTCCATCATCAGTCTCGGAGTTGAACTTTCCAAGGTCATCCTCGTTTCTTTTGATGTAACAATTACTGCCAAACACTTTAAAATATTTGACTGAGGTTGGTCTTCCATACCACAATTCGTAGGGGGTCTTATCCTTATTCACTCTGAGTTGTCCTCTGTTAAGTATGTAGACAATTGTGTATACAACTTCTCTCCAAAATGAATCTGACAGTTTTGCTTCATTGAGCATAGTTCTGGAAACTTCTTGGATTGTTCTGTTTTTCCTTTCAACAACCCCATTCTGCTGAGGAGTTTTTGCAGCTGAAAATTGCCTCTTAATTCCATGACCTTCACATAACTCATTGAATTCATTTGAGGTAAATTCTCCCCCATTATCTGATCTAAGGCACTTTATTTTCACACCAGACTCATTTTCAGCCATTGCCTTGAAGATTTTAAATTTTTGAAAGGATTCTGATTTTTTTATAGAAATGCCACCTAGGTCATCCTTGTGTAATCATCAATGAGCAACATGCAATAGTGATCTCCTTGCAGATTTTTAGTTCTGGTTTGTCCACAAAGGTCTATGTGTATTATTTCCAGAGGGTGTGAGGTCATATGTTCTTTCATTTTAAAGCTGGCTCTGGTTTGCTTCCCATGTTTACAATGTCAGCACACAGAGTTTAGAGAAACTATAATTTTAGGTAGATCTCTTACATCTTCCTTCGTGCTTATTTTGGAAAGATTGTCAAAACTTAGATGTCCCAACCTTCTATACCATAACCAACTTTCATCTACCATACTTAAGTAACCTTGGTTTTCATTTTCCAATATGTATACATTGTTTGTATTTCTCATAGCAATGCCAACAACCTTTCCTGATTTATTATTCTTGATTTCACATTTTTCTGAGTCAAAGATGCAAATGTGTCCTTGGTCGCATGTTTGACTTACACTGAGAAGATTAGGATTGAGGTTTTCAACTACCCAAACATTTTCTGCTTTGATCTTGCTGTTGACAATAGCTGTTCCTTTGCCAATTATTTTGGAGGACAGGCTGTCTCCAAAAGTTACTTTTCCCTTATTATCTTTTAGTGTTATGAATTTGCTTGGGTCACCAGTCATATGTTTTGAACAACCACTATCCAAGTGCCATAATTTTTGGCTTTCGGTTGCACATAAGGCATTAATGGAAGTTTCCTTTTCTTCCTTTTCTCTCCAATATCTCTTTTGTTTGGTGTTCTGAGATTTGATTGCAACTGTATTTCTTGTAGGAGTCTTCAGCTTACAATCTCTTGCCATATGTCCATGGTTATTACACTTATAACATTCTATGTCATATTTTTGTATTAGTGTAAAAAGATTCTTATTTCCCTTCGACTTATTACTTGATGATTTATTCTTGTATTCAGAAACCTTTCTTTTAGTTCTTCAGTTTAAGGCTTTATGACCAAAATTATTACAAGCAAGGCAGTGACCTAAAAAGATCTGTAGATATCTATTTGGTCTCTTGGGTGCTATATTATTTCTATTTCTATCTTGAGAAAATTAAGTCATCTTTCTTGTTTCTTTCCTTTTTAGCTGGAGTCTTTAGTACTTCAACATAGATTTTCTTACTTCCTTCTTGATTTGTGACATGAAAACTCTCTGACTTCTTTTCTTTAACGAACCCCAAACCAGACCTATCACCTGACGGTCTTTGGCTACTTAGAATGTCATCTAGAATCCTTGAGCTATTCTCAAACTTTGATTTGATAGATCCTTCATCAAGATTTCTCTTGAATTGCATGATTTCTTCTGCAAGCTTTTCAGACTCTTGTATTCTTCTTTTGAGCTGTAGGTTTAGGTCCTCCTCAACCTTTTTGGCATCTAAGAGTTGAGATTCCAACTGACTAATGATACGATTTGTCTGTCAGTTATTTTTCCTACATTTTTCAAGTTCTTCAAGGGCGTTAACAAGTTCAGCTCTTAGACTTACTTCTCCTTCTACGTCTGAGTCCCTATTTGAGGCTTGAGTGTCTAGGCCCATAAATAAAACTTCAGTTTCTTCAACTTCGCTTCCATCTGAATCTTCACTGTCTTCCATGGTGTAAACAATTTTCTTTTTCCCATGGGGTTTTTTCTTGTTTCCTGGTTTACCCATTTTGAATTTCAAAGTTTCTTTTTCTTCATTCTCATCTTGTTTAGTGTAGGTCCATTTAGAGGCAAAATGTCCAATCCTTCCACAATTAAAACACTTTAAAGATAACTTCCCCTTGTATTTTCCAGTCCCTCTCTCAAGTTTATTAATGAAAAGAGCTTCCTCATCATTTGGGTTTTCTGATTGATTTTTTATGGAGGCTTTAAAATTTGCTTCTTTTCTTGAAGATCCATTTTGATCTGTTCTCATCTCATATGCAGTGAGAATTCCATGTAACTCATCCATTGTTACCTTTTTAAGGTCATCTCGTTCTTCTAAGGTGGATACCTTTGGGTCATATCTCATTGGTAATGTTATTAGTACCTTGCTTACCACTTCTTTTTCTTTTAATTTTCCTCCAAGGCCTATGTTGCATTAACAACTTCATCCACTCAGAGAAGGTATTCCCCAACATTCTCTTCTTCTTTCATTTTAATACTTTCAAATTGACCTCTAAAGGTTTGAAGTTTGGATTATTTGACCTTATATTCTCCTTCATAGATAATCTTCAATTTGTCCCAAGCTTGTTTGGCATATGTGCATTGCATAACTTTAGTAAATACCGATTGTTAAACCACTTAAGTTTGCATTTAGGGCTTTGAAATTACCTTCATATTCACCTAGTTCAACTGTGTCCGTAGGGTATTGGTTTCCTATATTACGTTCCTTTTCTTTTGCTTCCCAAACCTTCCATCCTAGGGACATCAGATGACACCTCATTCTTACACTCCACTAAGCATAATTTTCTCCGGTAAATAGTGGAGGTTTGTTAGTGGACAATCCTTCTTGTTGATCCATTGTGGTTTTTGGATGGGATCTTCCTTCCAGTGGTTAAGCTATTGTGAAGGAACCCACTCCGATACCAATTGTTGGTTTATCCCACAATAATAAGAGGGGTGGGGGTGAATCAATATTGTCCCTTTAAAAAAAAAATACACAAGAATCAACAATCAAGACACAAATTTTATTGTGGAAACCTCAAAGAGCAAACCACCAACACAAACTCATTAATAAGATGAATTTACAAAATTGTTTATTTGCTACAACAGAAAGGATGTAGATACACCCTAGATTTTGCTTGCAACTACAGACTAGGATGCTACAACACCCCTATGGTTTTCTGCCTGCCTCAACAGACAAGGATGCTACGACACCTTGTTCTCCAGCTACGTCTGGAAGGAGGCTTCGACCCCCTACAGACCTGTGGCCTGCCCTAGCACCACCCTGCCACCCTAGACTGATGTTCTCAGTCTTTTAGAATAGTTGAAGAAATATCCACTTTGGAATCTATCAGTCTTACTAAAAGAGACACTTTAGTCTTTACACATTCATTCAATAAATACCTTTTACCTATTACCTACCAATGCATCTCTCCATAGCTGCGTTCTTTCATTTTGGATCGTGACTGTTTACTTACAAACATACCTTTTCATCATCTACCCATTCAACCGTCAATTCATTTCATCGTTAAGTTTTAGCAAATGCATCGTTTCATTCCTTTCACAACTCAGAATTCATTTTCGCAACCCTATTTATCGCTTTCTCGTGCTTCCGTAATGCTCTTCTCTAGATACAATCTGGACCATTGATCTTATGTATGAATATCTCTGAATCATTGATCTTCTCTGCATACTTCCTCTTGAAATTGTATTTTCATACCAGGTTTCTGTTTCAACGATTCCCCACCGTTGATATTCATCGGCCTTCTCTATGAGCGTCGATCTTCAGATCGTGGGATGCGGGATGCAGGATGTAACATTTCCCAAAATCGTATCTCAAATTTCCGCAAAATTCTTTTCGCACTTCTTTTTCTGAACCGTTGATCTGTTTTAGCAGAACTAACTTCAGCCGTCCGATCTCTCTAGATTGTGGGATGCGGATTGCGAGTTCACAGAATCTTTATGCATTATTTCCGCAATTCCCTTTCTGCAATTTTTCTTCCGCACCGTCAATCTCTTTTGGCAAAACTAATATTAGCCATCTGATCTTGATTTTTTGCGGAATTTCATCCTCCCGCCTATCTTTTGCGGAACTGATCCTCAGTCATTGGATCTCGTGCGGAATGCTTCCTGACTGTCAATTTGAGATCGAATTCAGATCTCACCATGACTTTGCGTATCTGCATGATTTCTTTGCAGAAATCCTCTGCAACTGTTTCTAACAGTTTTGGCATTCATATTGCATCTCTACTTCCACTTGACTATTGTTCTTTGTTCCATTAACCATTGTTTACATCATAATGTCGACACTATCTTGGAAGTCTTCAGATCATTCATTCATGTTGTCTTGCCATCCATGTCCATCTCATTCATCTCATATGTGTCATGCTACATTCTCAACTATGCCATTCCATGCCATTACTACCTTAGTCTTTCACTGAGTTTTTCTTGCCATCATATCCACTGGTTATTCCTTTGTCATTCGTGAACACCTTTGAAATCAATGACAACTATATACTCAACACAATTAACCTCTATATGTGTTCCCCATACTCTAGTATAGTAAAAATGTCCCCCTAATCTAGGAAAAATGATCAAATAGACTATATATGGTCAAGGCTGGATTATTTATTCCTAACAATGATAGGGATAATGGTTGGGAAATGGGCTTCCCATATGCCTCATGTTGAGAAAGAATTGGGAGAGTTGAAGCATGAGTTTTGCAGAGTTCCCTGGGGTAGTTAGGAAACATGATCTAGAGAGGATGGAACAAGAAATTAATAAGGTGAAGGATGTCTCTGAGGCCAAGGAATCCCAAATGAATTGGTCCGTGAAAATTCAGGACACTGGCTTGTCTCTCTCATGGAACATGAAGCATGGAAAAAATGATCTCCTATTGAAAGATGAATATGTTTATGGGGATGGAGCTAACATACGCTCTAGGTAGAGAGACAAGGTCTCAAGACCTAGATGCAGAGGAGTCTTCCTAGACTAGGAACCAAATTTTAAGGATCCAAGGTACATTAAGCAACATTGTGGATTCCATCAAGGACCTGACTAGGAGAATCAACAGATTGGATCAAGTTACCATTGGAAAGCTATTTGGTCCCAAGCCCATAGAGGGACCATCGCGCAACCTGGACTAGGATTTTGCTTTGCATGTGGTAACCATTTTCTACGATGTTTAGTTTTCAGGGTGGCATCCTCTACCATGTTTAGTTTTCAGGGTGGCATCCTCTACCATGTTTAGTTTAACTTGTTTTAGAATATTATTAGTTTTTAATGGCTAGGGAAGACTTGTGGAATTCTTGATTTAGTATTATTTTTAGTCTGGTTATGATAAGTTTTAAAATTGGCTAGGGTTTGTTTTGGGACTCTATTTTTCAATAGACCGTTCCCACTAGGATGGCTTTACATAGAATCTATGTATTTGTCTTCGTTCTTGGTTGATAGATGGATGATAGTTGTATTTTCTCCTTTGACTATTTGATATAATGTAAATATAGTTTACAAAAAAAACATAGTTAATTTGGTTTCAGTGTAGATTGGTACCAATATTACAATACTTATTTTGACTCTTTGCTTTCTTATGAGTGATTAAGGATAAGGAACATGCCATTTCCCCTTTTAATACCCAAATCCTATTTGGTAAAGAATGTTTTGGGATTCATACAAATATGCGTAGGGTATCATATGTACTACAACAAAAACTATGATACTTTCTATTTTCATTATCTTCAACCATCTTCCTATGTTTGTGTCATGAAAGACAATTTTGGACAAAAGAAACATACCATATCTTCTCTAATGAAGCCCAAGCTAATTATCCTAAATTATTTGAGAAAATACTTGTTGAATTTTCAAATCAATGTTGATTGATGGCACCACTAGAAACCCTTCTATTTATTCTACACCTTTCTTTGTTGTAAGTGCTTCTCCTCCATTATTTATTAGTGTTTCCACTAAATATTTTGGGTGGTTTACCACCCAAAATATGTATAACAAGTCTTTGTACATAAATAGTTCACTGAAATGGTCACAAGTTTGTAACTAATAGTCTCAATTATAAATGTTTTCAAGTTGAAATGTATAGCATCCATGGGGACAATACAACACATTACAACCTTTATAGAACTTTTCAAATAAACATTTATATTATCTATATTAATATCCATAATAGTGTTTATAGAAATGTCTAAAAAAACACCCTTTATCCAAATAAACATTTATATCATCTATATTTATATTTATATTATCTATATTAATATCCATAATGTAGTGTTTATAGAAATGTCTACAAAATCACCCTTCACCCTTATTGATGTTGTTAGAGATGTATATAATGACATAAAAATAAAATGAATCATGGCAAACTAAATGATAACATTCATTTTCCAAACTAATAATTGAAAATAAAAATACTAAAAAATATTATATAAAATTAACAACAATAAATAAAAATATCAACGAGACTCAATGAAAACTTTTGTTAAATTTTAAACCTCAAAAAATAAATAATAACTCCTCTTAAAGGTTATTGGTAATATTAATTATAAGATCATAAAAACTGCATACTACTTTAGTAAAACTTTAATAATAACTCCTCCTGCCTTTCGAGATTACATACCTCTTGTGCTATTCAGATCCTAAGAGAACTTCAGATGAACTTCGGATGAATTTCAGATAATAGAGAGCCAAGAGAAAGAAAAACTTTATTTTATGAAGAACGCATGGTAGCAATTTACATAGGATAGATTTGAAAAGATCTAGCATACAGACACTTTTAAATAGACTTGGGAACTCAAAGGCGCCGAAGCTACCTTCTGCTCATTTCCCACACTTAGATACTATCTTAAAACAGACTTGGGAACTCAAAGGCGCCGAAGCTACTTTCTGCTCATTTCCCACACTCAGATACTATCTTAAAACAGACTTGGGAACTCAAAGGCACCGAAGCTACCTTCTGCTCATTTCCCACACTCAGACACTCACTTACTTGCAGAGCTCTAACCTCTAAATTGCGATGATTCAAATGACTTGCTTCACCCCTTATTTATAGGAAATTTGGGGACAAGTAGAATCCTAATTTTCAGAGTGTCGGGACACGTATGTCCTTGATAGGAATAAAGCTAATACTGGCTTTTCCGTAGATTCGCTGTAATGTGGGTCAAACTGCACCAAAAGTCAGAGAAGTCCTCTGAGTTACAGAGATTCATCCGGAAATCTTATGAACAACGTGGAGATTTTATAGAATCAAGTCCCACAAAAAACTTATTGAGAAGACTAAAGGTTACATAGTGGAGATTTTTAAAGAATCACACGGAAAACTATCAGACACCATAGTCGGTCTAAAAGACATTAATCAGAGTACATTGAACCATACTGGTTATCATAATACGTGTCCCACATTTTGGTGTATATTTGGAGAATGATAATAGGGTGTCCTTGCAGATTCTGCACTTTAATCTTCATTCGTACTAGCCATTGATGATGGCTACTCAAAAAGCAGCCAAACACTTGTTTTTCATCCATGACTTCAGATTCTTGCAGATCCCGTATTTTATTGAGTCCAACGCCATGTCCTTCATATTCAATTTCAATGATATAAGGGTCCACTACGCTTCGATTGATGCCAAATGTTTTCCACCAATTAAAGAACCAGTCCGGGATGTCAAACTGTAGAGAAGTCCGAATAGAACCGAATTTAACCAGGGAGATGTATGTCTTGTCAGAGTTTTCTTTACATAAAAAGTCCCACCACATTTGCTTATATTCTGAATAATTGAAGGGAGTGCCTGGAAAGATTTGGTTGGCTTGTCATGTTGGCCACCATTCAAGATTTCGTGGACGATTTAGGCAGTAGTACTGATTTTCTATCGTAGGAGTGATAGAAAATTTTTGCCAGATAGATTCAACATCATGAAAGGTATATATCAGTGCTTGAGATGCATCTGCAACTTTCCTAAGTGATCTGTCATATAGTAATCCTGGAATAGTACTTGTGGAAGTGGGTCTTCGTCGAATCTCTGGTACAAATCTTGGTAGTAGAGAGCTGGGTTGCAGGTTTCTATCAATTACTTGAGTACTTCATCGTTGCCAGGTTGGTCGCGATTGTTGTTTGTACTCAGTCCAGCTCATGCTTTCTGGAATTTCTCTAGTTTCTTCTTGATTATTTCTCCATTCACTGACTATGATTAAACATGAGGCAGGCTCTCTTGGCACCTGCTTTTTTGCAATCTGTAAGAGATTTTCTCTGCTAAAAAAATTGGGCAAACAATTTTCAAAACCTTTAATATGTTCAATATTAAATTTAAAGTTTGAAAACAAGGCTTGCCATCTTGAGAACTTGGCATCACTTGCCTTTTTAACTTCTTTGTTCAAAACTTTGTTCATGGCAACAACATTTGTTCTTAAAACAAACTTTTTGTTGATCAGAAAAATTTCAAATTTTTGCACAACATTTAGTGCAGCCTTAATTTCTTTGTCGAAATAAGCATAGTTTTTCTCTGCATCCTGCCAAACTCCTGAAGCAAATTGTAAAATTTCTTTAGTTTTCCTCTTATTTTCTTTGACCCTTACTTGCTTAAGAACTGCTCCCCATCCTTCATTACTGGCATCAATCTCAACAATCTTCGGCAAATTATCATTTGCAACATAGAGAATAGGTAGAGTTTTTACCCCTGCTTTGATTTTTTGCACAGCTTTGGTGTGCTCATAGGTCCAGGGAACTGGCTCCTTTTTCAACCTTTCATTCAAAATCTTTTGATCTTTGGCACAATCCTTGTAGAAATGGCTGACATAGTTGAGACTGCCCAAAAACCTTTGTAGCTGGGTTTTGTCAAGGATTTTATCAGGAAATTTATCAGCAAATTTGACAGCATGTTGCTGCAAAATCAAAGTTCCATTGGAGATAATATGTCCTGAAAACTTGATCTTGGTTTGGAATAACTCAAGTTTCTTTTTTGATAGTACCAAACCAGCTTCTTTAACAACCCTTAGTAAGACTATCAAATGTTTGAAATGTTGTTCGACTGAGTCTGAAAACACAAGAATATCATCTATATATACAATCAACCAATCAAAGTATGGCTTGAGCACATTATCCATTACCCTCTGGAATTTTAAAGGAGCATTCTTGAGCCCAAACGGCATGACATTCCATTCATAATGTCCCGCAGGAACACTAAAGGCTATTTTGAGATCAAACTTTAAGAATATCTTGGCCCCTGCAATTATTTTCACTAGAAATGATTTATGAGGGATTGGGTATGTGTCATCTGCAAGGACTTTATTCAGAGGCTTATAGTTCACAACAAACCTTGGCACACCTCTTATTAGCTCAGAGTGTTTGTTTACATAAAACCCATAGCAATTCCAAGGACTCTTAGAATGGTTGATAAGTCCCTTTGATAAAAGTCCTTTAATTTCTTCTTCACATAATTTTTGAAACTGGGCATTCATAGGGATTGCTCTGCTTTTACAAGGTTTGCCTTCATATCCTTCTTTATAGGGAAGCTGGATAAAATACTTAGCTGTTTTCCCAAAGGCAGTAGGGTTTTCAGAACATACCTGGGTCTCAAATTGTTCTTTGAGATGTGCAATTTTCTGTAGGACATGTGCCGATCTCAATTGGTCTTCGATTCTTACAACTACTTTCATATTTTTCAATTCTTGGATCTTTTTCTCTTTCTACTGAATTGTCATGGAAATCTGGACCATTGTTGAGATCTGTGGAGAAGAGACAAAAGGAAGCACTACTTTGGTTGCTCGGATAACTTTTGCAGAACCTTGTTTGATCTTGATATTAGGCAGAGTGATGAAGAATGCTGCTTTTCCTTCTGAAGTCCTTGCTGAGCCATAAGGTTCGACAACTGCAAGGAAAGGAGTACCAAGAATACAGGCAACCAGAATTTCTGAGAGAAAAAACTTCATATATAGACAATGTTGTTCAAAGCACAGTGTTGCTTTGGGGATCTCGTATCCCAAGGGGATTTGGGTATTACCTACCCAGTAATAGTATGGGAATTTTTCCTCCAATATTTAGCCGGAATAAGATCTTTATATAGCATATTTACATCTGCACCAGAATCAATCATAGCTTTGAGCTTGAAAACTCTATCTTGGATTTTTAAATGAATCAGTACCAAAGGTTTCTAGTGCTCAATAGCCAAAACTTTCATAGAATTGAGGCCTTCAAAACTATTAGTATCAAATATACTAATATTTCTGTTTATATGCTCATCTTCTGATCTTTCTTCTGAAGGAGAAAGTTTTACACCTTTCTTGATTTTCTGGATTTCATCTCGAGCCCATAGATCAACTTTATAAGCATTTTCCTCCATAAACCGACATTCAAGTCCTTGAACCTTATGCTTTAGATCAGAAACTTCTCTTTTCAAATCATTTAATTCTTTGCTTAAATCATTCAATGTGAGAGGCTGCAATCTTTCATTCCTATTATGCTTTATGAATGATTTGGTATTCTTTTCAAAAGAAGCATCAACAAATACAGGCTTCTTACCTGAAGATGTGTCATCATGAGATTTTTGTGTTTCCTTCATCATGGTTTTCAAAAAGGAGTTAAGGAGGGATGCCTTCATTTTTCCTTCAGGTAATGCTTGGATTTGGGCAAGCATTTGTGTGTCTTCTCCAGTGTTGCTTGATGCCATGCAAAATTTAGGTTTAGGCATTTTCCTATCGAGTTCTCTTTCTGTTTCTTCCATGCTTTCATCCATTTCTGATTCTTTTGTACTGTCAGAGCTGCAGGAACACTGATTTGGGTTTGAACACTGGAAATTTTGAGATATAAATAGCACTTCTTGCTCTAATTCAGACAAATCATCAGTGTCATATTCAAATTCATAAGTTTTAGGACTAGAACTGAAATTTCCTTGAGCTATATGAACTTCTTCCTGTTTAATAAAAGGGCTTCTGGGGAAAGCATCAATGTTATGCATATCTGAGCCACATCGGTTGCAATGTATAGGGATTCTAGAAGCCATTGCTCTTTCAGTATTTCTGCGTACCTTATTTTGGGAATCTTTTCCCCTGGTTTTCTTTGATGCATCTCCTTATGGGCATCTATTTGCGAGGTGTCCTGGTTGTCCGCAGAGCCAACAGGTGAGCTTCTGTTTTTCTTGAGCTTTAAAGGTTTTCAGCTTTATATCATTTGGAGTATAGTAATGGGTGTTGGGAATTCTTTTGTAATGTGATTTCTTTTGAAACCTATTAGGAGGTTTACCAAATCGAGAATTCGTTTGAGGTCTTTGGACACTTCTGATTCTTTTCAGGATTTTCTTGGCCTTTCTTTTTTTGTGAATAGGATCTTCTATTGCCAACCCATACTTAGCACATATTGATTTGCTATCAAGAAATATAGACATCTTTTGAATAGATTTATTTACCTTTGTGCTAGTACATAGGCCAACCAGAGCATAAGTAATAATAGAATAAATTTCTCCCCAAGTGTAGGTTTCATAGGGCATTTGGAAAATGCCTTGGGATTTAAAATAATCTACATATTTACTGGGAAGAGCAGGAAGGTATACTTGCTTCCAAATCAGATTTTTGCTATCTGCTACCTCATAGATACGCTGCATCCATTCTCTGTGGAAATCATCATAATTAGCCATACTCTTACATTTTGAGTTCATTAAAATAAGAGAATGCTTATCAGATATTTCATGCTCTGTTCCACACCAGTGCTCTAAGATCATGGTGGTGAGAGCACCAATCATATTACTTTGTGGTTTTCCATCCTCATGAAAAATTATATCTCCGACATCATCTCTTAATACTTCTTTTTCCATTTTTTTATACAAGTGCAGGAGATGATTCTATTTCCCACCACTTTGCTAGAGTGCCAGTAAAACATTGTATAAGACATTTGCATGCTTCTATCTCACCTTTTCCTTTCATGCACATAATTCTATAGGATACATACATTTTGTCTAATACTTGTCTGATTTGCCCTACGGACAGATTATCAATGTCCCACTCTAGGTAGCTTTCTTCAGAAAACTGTGGTACTTCAGGTAATTTTCCTTTGCCATATAAGTCTGGAGCTGAAGGCCTAGACATGTTCCAAGGTAGGCTTTCTTTAATAGGCAAGCCCATTCTGTCGTGAGCTGGGTAACAAGGGCATAATCTGCCTCAGTGCTTTATGTAGGAAAATGGAGGGGAAATTTTTCTTTCATTTCAGACTTTTCTGGATGATAGACACTAGAAATTCCTTCAACTGGTTTAGTAAAGATATTAGAGAGAGGGATTTCTTTATTGGGTTTTTCTCTTGAAGGAAGATCTGCTTGGATTTGTCTGACTTGTTACTTAATATCTTTCGTTTTCTCATCAAGTTCAGACAGTTTATGGGTCATTCCAGAATAAGTGTCCTGTAACTCTTCTAGTTTTGCACTCTAATTTTTGGCTTCAGAAGCCGTTATTGTGATTTCAATTTTAATTCCCAAAATATTTAGAGAAAGGGAATTATTTGAGGAGACTAATTCATTCATAGTGACTTGCAGCTGGTCAATATGTCTTCTGTGAGCATAATCATTTGTGACAAATGTATGTGCAGCCATTCCTCTTAAAGCAATATTTGTCCAATTTATTTGTTCTGAAACAACCTGTATTCTTTTATCAGTGTTACTTATTTGAGATTCTTCTTTAGCCAAAACTAGAGGGACACCTTTAGATTGTTTCTCTTCTTCTTCAAGAAGGATACTCTTGAATGGGGGAAAGGTAGAAGTGGATTCTAATTGTTGTCCATCAATGCTTTTCCACTTATGTTTAGGACTTTCTATTCCTTTTCCCTTTTCAGAATCCATCATTTGGACAAACCGTTTTTCAGAAATATTTTTTTTCCATTCATAGAAGGAGATCCGACGATCTTGATCATTCATATATGTTTGCCATTGCTTTGCTAAGCTTTGATTTTGTTCTGCTGGTGCTGATGCATTGAATTCTACTGCAACCGGGTGAGAGAAGAGATCCCAATTTATCATTCTCTTCATCCAGTCTTTATCTACTTGCCATTTTTTTCAGCCTTTTATGAGAGTAAAGAATTTATGCATTTCAGGGATAGAAGGATTTTGGATATCAACTAGTAGAGGATTATTGAAACGACAGTCAGGGATGATTGTGTTGGCTTGTTCTATGTATCCTAAACTGTATTTTGGCATGCCAAGGGGTCTGCAGTAACCAAAGATTTCTTTGAGTCTTGGGTCATTAGTTTCCAATGCAGGGATGGAATGTATCATTAAGACATGATCATCATGGGGAAAACTGATATCAACACATTTGGGATGAGGATAGGATTCTTTGGACAGAGTAGGTGGAGATAAATTGTTGCGAGGATTATGATTTTCATGTCTTGTATCTAATAGGATAGTATTTTCTTGCTTGGAAATAGAACAGTCACCATGCTGGACTGCTAAGCTTTGAAGAGCGATCAGTTGATAGCAATCCGGGCATTTAATCGAAAAAGGGACAGATCCCAAAGAGGACAGCAGAGGCTGTAAAGAGGTGTGAAGGCAGTGTGCAGTCATGGGAGATGTACATGGAGGGAAGGAGATGATGGCAGAAGAAGATCCTTCCTGGATATTTGCAGTGGTGATTGCATGCTGCTTAGGGATGCGAGGGGTGTCAAAGATCCAATGAGATGGAAAGGATAATTATTCCCATTTAATAGTTTGATGTTCAATTTTTTGGTTCAAGGGATCAGTAAGAACCAGAGTACTAGCCTGAGAGTCCTGGCTAGGGGAATGTAGAATAGTCGAATACATAGTATTGGTGTGGCAAAAGCATCCTCTGGTTTGAATAGAGATATTGGTTCTTTTACTGCGCATATCAAAACCAGAGGTTTTGATTTGAAGTTTGAAAATATCAGCTAAGTGTTCATCAAACGAGTAGACTGAGAAGTTGGGATAGCATTCAAACCAGACAGGGCCATTTGAGAGGGGGGCTACCGCACCACCTATCAAGGAATCTGTAAATTTATTGTGAGTAAGATCGTGAACTGTGAAAAGAACAAAAGTGTTCAAGACTTTATGTGTTAAGGCATTAATGCCTACTCAAATACAGCCTAAATGAAGATACTTAGTGCCATGGCGTTTGGCTTCAGCTTGAATTTCTTTTGGGTCTAAAAGTGCAATAGTCTGAGTAGTATCACAATTTTCTTGAACTTCAGAAACAAATTATTTTACTTTAACACGACTAATAGCTTTAAGATGAAACATGTTTAAATCGGCATAAACTTGACTGGGATTGACACTAGGTAATTTCCAGGCAGCTTGAGGATTTTTCTCAACAAGTTCTAAATCAGCAGAATTTAAAGTTGTAGTAGAACAAGATTCAAACATTTTTGATAAAGTAGAAGAACTAGTAGATGCTATAGTTTCAGCATGCTTAATATCTTTGAAAGACATAGATCTATCAATCATACCAGGTAAATTTGACAAACCAGGATCTGAAACAGGTAAATAAATGATAACTCATCTTAAAGGTTACTGGTAATATTAATTATGTGATCATGAAAGTTGCATACTACTTCAGTACTGCAAAGTATATGAAAATGTAATCATCACCAACGTATATATTCAACATGAGAGGGGCATGCCCAATATTGAATTTAGTGCAAGAACATGCATTGAGAAGTGACTTAACTTGTAAAACATTAAAAACAAAATCCCACTTGCAAAACATTAAAAACAAGATCCGTTAGGATGGAACACTCATTGATGCTATAGTATCTAATGGAGGGCTTACAATCGATGATATAGTATCTAATGCTTAGTTAATAGTACATATTGCTAAAATGGATATAGTTATGTTAAATTTGATCATTTAATTAGTTGAATAATATCTTAAGTTTATGGATATTGACGCATAGTTATATGGACTTATTATGTTATTATATAATCATTTAAAAAAAAAAATGGATTTTGATTCAAAGTTGGCTAAAATTTTGTTAAGCATCTTAGTCTTAACTATGGTGGAATTTTATCCCAGGGTTTTTTCTTTTCTCTTAGACAACCCAAAACTTGTAAAATTTCAAAAATGCTTGGTTTAGTTGAAATTTTGTCATTTGTGGGTTGTTAGATTCATGCATGTGTCATTGGAAATAGAGTGATATGATAGTCTCTAATGCTCCTACATTCTTATGTATTGCATGTCTCTCTCTCTCTCTCTCTATATATATATTTTTTGAATTTGTAAAATACTTCTTATATTTACAAAGACATATTTAAAGCCACAACCATAAAGGATTTTGAACCTATGTTTCCATGTTATTACAAGTCTAATCACCTCATTGCTTACTGTTAGATGAAACTCTTGTGGGGCTCTATGTACTTTCTTAGAACCTTCATTGTATATTTGTCCTCTCTTAGAATCTTCCTTTCTCATATCCTATTGGATACTTAGTCAAGCTTGATCACTCTCTCTCTCTCTCTCTCTCTCTCTCTCTCTCTCTCTCACACACACACACACACACTGTACCCATACTTGCATACTCCCTTGTGTCCTTTTTTGTGTGAGTATTTTTAGTGTTGATTATGGTCGTATCATTTGGTAATATAGTAAAACAATCGTGGAAATTAGATATAGTAACCACAATGGTTTCCACATTTCATCCTTGACTAGATATAGACTCTCTAGGAACATTCACCTATTTGGAGTTATGCATTAGATAAATCAACACAATCGCTCACTTGGTACGAGATCACTTCAATATTGGTGTTCTTCGTTAACTTATCATTGCATGCAATTACTATAAATTCCATGTCCTCTTTTGATAATTCATTCATTATTGTATCATCCATGTACAACTCCTCGCACTACTAAGAAGAGCATGCTTGAAAACCATTGACTAGTATTGTGGGGGTCAAGGGGGTTATAACCCTCATGTGTCCTCTTGTGGCATTCTAGGGTGGGTTTAGGGTATTGATGTCATAGGGTTGAGGGATGGTACCTTGACATGCCACCAATGAGATGACACATATCCCATACACCAAGATGTCCTAGTGGATGTATTCATGTTATTCAGTTAGGAAATTAGCACAAATTTGGTCAATATATAGTCATTTTTTCCCATGGGTCCTTCAAGTCTACCATTCCCCATTATATCAATCCATTGCATTATTTTGAATTAATCCTTGTATGATTGACATGTCATTTATGACAAGTGACATAGCACCTATAGAAACCATAAACATGATAATGTATACAAACTCACCTCTACGTATTTTCCTTGTACTTCTTTGTGTTTTCGCAAGCCAACTATGAAACAACCTAATATAAATAAATTCTTAACAATTAGTGTTGTATATCAAACTAAAGAAATCAATATATGAGAGCACCCTACTTCAAATATTCAAGGTATTATATATTCAATGTATTATAGATTCCTATTGAGATGTTTTTGAAGAATCCATAGGTCTAGCTCCTCTTCAAGCACAATATTGATTGTGTTCTAGATTCTTCACTTCCAAATTATTTTGAATATCACTCCACAAAAATCAATAATGAAGAGATTATTCATCCGATAAAGAAAATGAAGAATGTATATTATACATAAATTAAAAGGTAGTCAACCAAATCACATTGTAAACTCGATACCCACCACCCATAATAGATGATCTCATAGGCTAGTTTAAGGCAACCACACAATTTAGCAAAATTGATTTAACCTTGGCTATAATTAGGTGTGTATGAAACACTCATATGCATGGAAAACAAATTTCAATACTAAATATGGGCCCTATGAGTGACTAGTCAAGCCTCTTGGTCTTATATACTAATGCTTCAACCACATTCATAAGAATCATCAATGACATTTTTTGGCCACAACGAGGTAAATTTGTAGTGGTATAGTTGAATGAAATATTCACTGGAATATCGTATTTAACATATTATCATTGCTAACTAATTTCTTAGCAACATAAACTACAAGAAAAAATGAAAATGTCCTTTTATGGGAAGACTTCTAATCATTATTTGGGTTTTGTTGTTGACCATACTAGTGTGCTTGCAAATTTAGATAAGTTCATTCCTTTAGGATTTGTTCAATCCATCTAATACCACATATTTGAAGAGTTTCCATGGTGATATGAATGTTACATAAAATTTATCCAACATTTCTCTCACATTACCCAACCACTAAATGAGCTTTCCAATCAGAAGCAACGATTCTCATGGAATGCTACAACAAGTAAGGTATTTACATAGCTTAAGGACGCATTTTGTTTAGAGTGCTTGCTCTTTTTAATTTAAAATATTTTTTTTGAGATAGATAACATTGCTTCAAAAATTTTGTAAGAGCTTCCTAAACATGGAAGCAACCGAATTGCGTCTCACTCAAAACAATTTCTTCCCCAAACAAAATTATAGTATAGATGATATAAAGTTGTATGCATTGGTTCAATTACTCAAACATTGGAAGTACTACATCCTTTTAATAACACAATATTTTATTATACTTCACACTAATCATTTTTGCCTCATGGTTTTGAACTCTCAATCTAAGATTTAGTAACAAAGACACTTTAAATGGGATTCTAACCGTCACTAATATCATCTCTATTACAATAGCGATGTTGAGCAAACCTCCTATAGTTTCACACATTATAAATACAATATTTTCTACATATGGATAGTGGAAATCACTTTATTTTTGAAATCTACACTTTGATCCAATTCTCACATCTTCACAACAACTTATAGTGGTAATCAAACTAATTTTTATTTGACTATACATATGGTTCACCGTACAAATTTAGTTTAATAAGTGTTGCGTCTATCTGGTCCATCTTATCTCACACTCATTTTAGAGACACATTCCTCAAGTGAGAGTGGTGGTTTGAACTGAGGCAGTTTTCAACAATCATCTAACCCAATTTGTTCTTGAAATCAAGATTTTGAAAACGTCTGACATTCTATTTTGTGAAGGGTTCCATTAACTTGGAGTTATTGGTTAAGGTTTGGGAATGTATATATTATAAGTTGATTCGGCTTCTATTGCATTCCTCACACATTTGGGTGGCTTTTGTTTACTTGCTATTCTTATTTTTTACATATCATGTAAAGTGCATGACCATGTTGGGTGAATGTGTTTAGGGATACCCTTTTAATTGTGTAACTGGGAGTAGGTGACGAATTCAATTGTTGTGGAGAAACTTTTTATCACAAATGTGATCCAAGATAAAAGATGGACATTGCTTGGAGAATATCATGATTTTTCTATAATGTATATATTATGACAAATACAAATGAAGTAGATCATATGTTTAACTTCATGGAAAGTTCTCTCTCAATATAATATATAACATAATCATCCAATTTTTTGGTTTCCATATATGTACATCTTCCTGTCGATTTTCAGCACTGGCAAGGAAATTGAGTTGTTTGTCGAGATTATAACAATTGCAAGTTGAAAATCATGTGAGAGATTAGCTAAGATAATAAATGTGGGGGCATGGTAGACAAACTGAACTGCATGGCAGACAAACTTTAAGAATTCCAACTAGCTGCAAAGCACTCTAAATAAAGGACAACCATGATAGGCTGGTGTGAGTTTTCAGATAGTTATTTTGGATTAAGAGAGGGACGCATATAGTGGAATGGGGACCATAAGTGGTCATAGAATCTGTCCCATGAACCTCCCAATACAAGACCACATAAGCACTAGTAAATGACAACATTAACATAATTAAATAAAAAATCATAATCCAAAAAGGTTTTAAAAATCCCATTTGTTGACTGGGACCAACACTGTCCATAAAAAGTATTTTTCAATACAAATGTAGATAACTAACAGATCCACCTATCAAACCATCTTTTCACTGCACAGTCAGTTATGTTCTAACATAGATATCTCATAAAAAACAACATCAAACTACATAATAAAATCTAAAAGGACATATCGTCAATAACTCCAAACCTAAAAAATGACCTATGGAGAAGACATAGACAACCAACATCCCAACTCATCCCAACACACATCCACACCCACACAACATACATCCCCACCTACAAATATTATAGTTATGTGGATATCAGCTTCTCCAATGTGAATATTCAACTACTCAACCCACCAAAAGGAATAAATGACACCCAACCCATTAACTTAACTAAACCAAGCATTAAATTTCTACTACGCGGTAAGAATAAAAAAAGGGTATATCAAACTATTATTTAACCGTGTCATAACAATAAAGCTAAGGTTAACTTTTGTTGCATAAGTTCATACAAACATACTCGCATGCGTATTTATGAATCTCATAAATTATCGTAATATTTTGGTATTATTTATTTTGTTTATTATACATTTGTATAATAGTTTATGGGTCTTATGAATTAGTTTAAGCTTCCACTATTTACTTATGATAATTATGCATTTTAATATGCACTTGTTAGGTTTATGCATATAAAATTCGTATAAAAAAAATTGTTGTGAAGTCTAGTTGGACACAGTGTGTGTTACATGTCACTTCAAGGGAAAGATTCAACTGAAAAAATATATCCAGAATTGTGAACCAGGAGCGTGCATGGATTACTAAATAATTGTTCTTGAATTGGATACGTCACTTTGCAAGATCTATGCCTTGTGGTGTCTCACCTCAAAATATACATATGATTGTTTTCGATGGCCATGGTAGGCACACAGGTGTACATACCATTGAGGAGAAAAATAGGTTGGGCATTGACTTGTTGACCTTTCTTGCACACACTACTCACAATTTGCAACCTCTCAATGTTAGTGTGTTTGGGACTTTCAAGTATTTCTTCAGGTCCGAGAGAGAAACATGGATGACAAAAAACCTAGGGAGAGAGGTCAACAAGTTTGAATTAGCCGAACTTGTAAGTAAATATTTTGAAAGGGATCTCACACCCTCAAATATCAAGGTCGGATGTAGGAAAACTAGAATCTGGCCACTTAATCCTGATGCTCTTGTTAATGATACTATATGTAGCCAAGCCTTTGATGTATATGAAAATGAAGATGCAGATACTAGAGACAACATCATATCCCTCTCCTGTGGACACAACTAGCCATTGGGTAATAATGTTGAACATGCAAGTTCTACTAATATGACCATGAACTAGTTTTCGATAACAATGAGGTTGTTGTATCAAATGAAAAATATATAGGTTATGTAGATCATGTTCATAAACTAGCTGCGGAGAACTATGAATTTGTCGGATCATATGAAACACCTGCAGATTCTATAGAGAAAAATCATAATGGCACTTGCAATCTAGATTTGGTTGATGGTGGAAAAGTACTAGCAAGCAATAATGAACAAGCAACAATACCAACCAAAGTATCACAACTTGAGTGGTTAGTGGAAGAGATGATGAATATGAATAGACATATTATCACCAACACCAACACCAACAACATAATCCTTAACATGCATTCACTTCCATCAATCGTTAACAACCAAGCTTCCCATTATTATGTGGATGAAATGGGTGTACACGAACATAGTGCGGACAATGAAGTGTCAGCTAAAGAAGAAAAGTAGATGAAGCATTGCCCCAAGCTTATCCACATGATGAACCAGATCTGGTCCTTAGCCAATTCCTAAGGTTTCCAATGGAGAGAGTGGCAACAACAAAATTGACAAGAACAATAAACTATCATCGATTAAGTAGGAGTTCACAACTACTCACCTCAAAATACTACATCTAACTATTAGTTGACACCGAGTAGAATAAAAATGAGATGCAAGATTTAAAACGACAAAGAAGGAATTGGCGAAGGAGAAGAAGGAAACAAGGATTCTAGCAGCTAAAAAAGGAAAGCATGAAATGATCCAAAGAGGGAAATAAAGGTAAGAGAAAGAGCACCGAAAACATGTGGCAAAGCAGGAAAAGGAAGGAAGAAAGATGCAATAGATAATGAAAAATGATAAAGGGAGGACAAAGGAGGTGGACAAGACTGGAAACATGATTGACCAAAGTATGAGGATGTCCAACTCATTGGATCAAATTTCAAATAATACATGATTCTTTCAAGATCTCATAAACATCCATATCCCCCATTATCATCAGTATACCTCCCCATTTTGTTTATACAATTGTAAGGGTCAATATGGAATTTTCTTCTCCAACACCTATAATCAATACAGGTGTCTTGAGCACAAGTCAGAGCTATGGATTTTCAATTCCTTCTTGGCTTCAAGCAACGAGACGAGATCAAGCACATGAGGGAAACTCAACCCATTCATATCAAGAAAACTTGGGTATCCCAACCCACCTGGATGAACTAGTTGCATGAAACAAAACAAGATTGGGAAATGGGCTTTTTAGACCCCCCTAAACCATTGAGATGTTATATGTTTAGCCTTACCAGAAGCAGTGTGGATTTTGCAAAAAAGGAAACTTTTTGTTGCTACTCCATTTTTGGTTTGAATGCAATATAAGGACTTGATTAGTTTGGATGCAGTCCTAAGCCTCGGATTTGGAATTTATTCCCTTATACTATGAAATTAGGGATAGGAAAGTTCATGTATCCTCAATGAAGTTCCTATAAATAGCATACCTAATTTCATTATTGAGTCAAGATGGATGAGCATCCATACTTGTACCAAAAATATGAAATAAATCTTTGAAATAAAGAGGCCAATCATATATCTAATTTGTATATTGCAATGGTATTAATAGGGAATTCAAAGAGTTTTATATTTTCATGGTTTTTATGATGACTGAGTATTTCAATAAGCTCATCCGTTTACATAATTCATGGATGCATTAACAGGTTTTCCATTGATAGTTACAACTCCCAATAACGATTCTAGTGGAAAGAACAACATGTTCCAAGTCCTACACGCATTCATGCCTTGAGTATATATTAACTGGACAAGCTCCGTGCATATATGTATTCTTAAGAGAAAAGTGAACAAAGTCCATGGATCAAAACAATCAACATTATAAGTGATGTTTCATATGCATTCGCCAATATGTAGGCCATAAAAATCAAGGCACTTGAATACCCTTATTGTTTATGAAATTCATTGCTATCAGTTTAATCCCTTTGCAAATTTGGATGCTAAAATAGATGTTATAGCTAAACGATGTCTATATCAAGAACACGATCAATAACACTAAGTCCTCCAAGGCATTGGCCACTAAGGAGCTCTACAAACTATCCATGGCATATAATGAAAATGCACCTAACCTGAATGTGTTCAAATATAGTTATATAAGGCCACCTGGTAGTACCATTGATCCTCTCCAAGTTTTCAAAGAGCGTATTTTCCAACTATCCATAAGTAGTCTTTGGGATCAATTTTCTACTGGGGCATTACCAAATTCATCCATAGTGCAAGGGACCGAGAGTTAATTACCATTGGGAGTCCCAACACCCTACTCATCCTATCTTATAAGGATTAGGCCCAACACCCTACACCATAAATAACAAAAAAAACTCATATGACAAACATATGAATAATTCATGATACAACATTTAAACACAAGATACAAGGAGAAAGGAACATCGAGCTTAAACAACCATGAACTAGACATTTCATTATACAAAATTAAATACAAAAATGTAAGGAGAAAGGAACTACATGCCCATATACAACCTGTAATTTAACATACTTAGTCTGGCCATGGACCCAAGAGTTGATTACTAACGGGAGGCCCAAAATCCTACTCATCCTATCTTATAAGGATTAGTGCCAACACTCTACATCATAAATAATTAAAAGAAACTACATGACAAACCGATGAATCATTTATGACATAAAAAGAAAACCCAAGATACTAGGATCAAGCCACTTCATCCCATTAAAATATAGAGCTATTAACAACCCCAAACTCACCATTAAAGACAAATTTGACCAATGACATTGCCATTAGTCATTTAAATGGGTAGTGAATTCCATTAAATCCCAATGAACCACAAAAGCATGTATGAGTGCATATAAAATAAATGCAGTGAATTAATCAAGCATGGAAGAACTAAAAATGCAACAAAGAATTGCCATTCCATTCTTAAACAAAATTCACACACATGTAGCATGCACAATATAGATAGATAGATTTGCATAATAGAAAATAGAATTGATTTACAAATTTATGAACAAAGATATATATATTTCTTTCATGACTATGTTGTTTTTTCTCATTATAGAGATATTCCTACAAACTGCAAACCATAGATAGCTTTAATCAAACACATAGATCACTAAAAATGATAAACAATAAATGCAGAAACTAAAACAAGAGATTGTTGCAAAGCACCCATTCAAAATCAAATAGTTGAACACCTTACCCCTCCTTTTCTTTTATAGATCAAGAAAGTAGAGAATCTACAAAAACAACCCATCCGTGTGAGCACCCAAATTAGAAAAGCAAACAATAGGACAATAATATCGTTAAGTGTCTCTCCTTGATATATGCACCCTCCCCCTAGAATATAATTCCTCATGCAAAAGGCACCTAATATAAAAATTGAAAAATGCTTTTCCTAAACTAGGAAAGAAACTCATAAATAGAAATAACTATTATTCTAAAAATAGAAAACAATAAACTATTTCAGAATTGAACTAAAACTCTAAATTTAGGACAACTATATTGGGAAAAACTGAGGTTAATTTTATCTTATAGCATTGTTGCACTTCACCTACTATAACATAACCCTAACTATTCTTGTTGTTATTGTGCCTCGACAAACACTGTCAAAGTAACAAAATAAGAAAAAACTAGTTAAAATTTCCTCCATCCTTCATATCAAATTCAATAGTTAAAATATTTTTGCACCACAACATGAATTGTTCAAGACTTCCTCCATTGATAAAGTCACTAATATATGAGGCCAAGATAAGTGGACAAAGTCTATCAAACATGAATTAAAATCTTCACTAAAATTAAACAACAAGCCTTGACAGGCTTAACAATCCATGAACTAGATATTTCATTATACAAAATTAAAGCAAAAAATGCAAGGAGCAACGTATTGGAATCCTATATCATCCTATATAAATCAATGACCATTCAAGATACAAGGAGCAAGACACTACATGATTAAACAACCATGACCCAAATGATCCATCATACAAAATTTAAGCAAAAAATGCAAGGAGCAAGGAAACCGGCCTAAATCCTTAACAACCTGAATTTTTACATTGTCATTCTTGTCGTGAAACCATTGGAAAGAGGGATTTGAGTCCCTCCATCCTTGCAAATCTATATAAAATACAAAATTGGCATATTAGAGATCTAGATCTAGATATGTAAGGTACAAGCAATGTCATCCTATACCTCTTCCTAAATTCGACGAATTTTTCCAAACCTGCAAACAAAATAAGATTACCCTTTATAATTTAACAAATATCTCTAACCCTGAAAAAAGAATAAGTTTACCAATTTCCTTATAATCCATGATGCTCAACCCAGTAACTACCAAGTTAACCACTAGGGTTTGAGCACCAATCCATAGATATTTAACAACTCAAATCAATTCACAAATAGATATTTACATACAAATTAAACACAAACATAGACAATTCCAACAGAAGCCACTACAAGTCAAAGAAAGAATAATTGAATTATATGAATTTAATAGTTCGACTTGTAGAATGAACAAAAAATTACTATGTATTGTGCAAGGTAAAAGTAAGCCATGACATCAAGCACAAGAAAAGTGAAGCCATACCAATAATAACCTTAATTTTCATTTCTTCATATCCCAAAATGATTACATTAAAAAAAAACACAATGCAGGATGTTTTCCTAACACACTATAAGAAACCCATCAGAGCGACCACAGAAAACTCTACCTTAATAGAAAATTATGATGAAACAACCCATGGTGCCAAAAAAAACGATTCAAATTTCCACAAGGAGGATTGATGTGTTAAGGAACACATGTATAAGCCAGTAGGATTGGAATCCTACCTAGTTTCACATCGTTTTGTTCACCATAGCAGGAAACAACATGAGAGCCCCGCTTCAACTGCAACCTGCCTTCAAATCATTCCGCTTCATGTGCAAAATATGTTAGGAAATCCTCCCTTGTCCACCATAGTCTAAAGGCCAATTTCCTGGCTTAGGAGTATGTTTCCACTTCATTAGTGCTATGGGGTATTTATCTAGGGCCCACCTACCACTTGATGCACCAGTCTACATGAGTTTAGGAGCTCTAGAGGTCGATCCCTATATTTTAGGAACCCACACTGAGTCATGGGAGTCCCACCATCATTTCACCAGGACTCCCATCATTTCACCCTGGTCTGTGTTGAATTATGCTCTGATGGGAATTAGTTAGTTCATCTTCACTTATCCTAGCACAACATTTGCATGATTTAAGGAGGTTAGGTTCCTTTTCTCACATTCCTTGGTTAGTTAACTGATTGTGAATTGATTTAGTTCCCTAGAGTTACATTAGTGAGTCTCTAGTGGTGATTTTACCACAATTAGTGATATATGGAGTCAGTCAAAGACATGCAATTCGAATCACACCTAGAGGATTCGAATTCTCTTCATTGTATCATGGATGTATTACATACAGGTTAATGATTATGAAATTAATGTTGTGCTGTCGAATTTTTTCCTCTTGTCTGAATAATTTCACCATGATTGTTTGACATTAAAGCAATGAAAATTTTCTTCCTTGTTCATTCTTCTTTCACAGTGAGTTTTAATTCAATCTGATGATCTTGTAGCTTTGCTAATTTTACATGGCATCAAAGCAGGTGCTCAAGCCATTTTCAATCCCCGAAAACTTCCATTGATGCACTAGAAGCAACTGGGTTCCACATAATTCCTGGTATCTTTGCCTTGCTCCCTCTGGATTTATCCAGAGAAGTCTATCTAGGTGTGAAGAACCCTGATAATGTGCACATGTTGAAGTAGAGATTGATTGAATTGGTTTGCCTTCGATTGAAAGTTTTACGCGGGTAAATTGAAGAATTCAAAAGAGTTGTGTTGCTCCTGAAGATACAAAATGGAGAATTAAGTAGCCTTGTCATTGAGCATCCTCTCACCCTTCAATTATTTGGATTGGAGGGTAGATATGCGGATTTTGTTGTGTAACAAAGGTCTCTACAAGGTCACAATGGGCAAGGAGGTCAAACCCCAACATCCTTTAGAGAAATCGAAGTACCTGAAAAAATTGGATGAACCCTTGGGTTTCATGTGCATTCATATCTCCAGGGAGTTACTCATCCACCTTGATGGATTAAAAACACCAAGGGAAGTATGCAGAAGCTCGAATCACTATTTGGAAAGAAGGATGAGATGAGAGGACACATTTTAGAGAATGAACTGATTTCTCTTGAACCGAGCAATTTCGAAACCATCCATTAATTCTTCTCCAAGTTCAAGTCTTTGGTCATGCAGTGCAAGCAATGTGGAATTGACAAGAAGGATGGGCCATTGGTGCTCTCCATTTTGAACAAGCTTGTCATAGAATTTTCAGTATTTATGTCCACCTTCCACTCCGGGAGAGTGATTACCCTAAACTGGCGAATCCCATCACTTGATGCATTCACTAAATTCCACATTCAAGAATAAGGCAAGTTTATTCAAATGGGAGTCCTCAGAGCCTCCAAGAATCAAGCTCTTTTGGTTGGGGATACCAATAATGCGCAAGCTAAAGAGAGTCAGAAGGGGAAGGAAAAATATAACACTGATTTAGAATCAAAGGAGGAGTTTGATCCATCCAATGGAGCCTCAGGTTCCAAGAAGGAAAAACAAAAGAGGTTTGAAAAGGCCAAGTGTTCCTACTATAAGAAAGGAAACCATTCAGAGAAAAGTTGTATGAAGACTTCTTGAATAGCACAATATTGTCCTCCTTGAAGGTTCAAAGAAGGTTGATTATGGAGACAAGACTAAATATCATGAGATATTCCATGCACTGAAGGCTGGATTCTCAAAATATCATTCCTTCCTCATTGATTCAGGAGCCTCCAACCACATGGTTTCCTCCAAAGAATCATTCTCTTCATTAAATTTATCTGATTTTCCAAGTATTCACATGGGATATGATACTCATATCCAAGCTCAAGGGAAGGGTACAATAAAATTGGAGCATGGAGTGTTAAAAAATGTCTTATATGTTCCCTCCTTAGCAACACATATGTTGTTTGTATATCAGATGACTCATACAGGCTCACCAAATTGAGTTGTATCTGAACCTGAATTAGTTGAGATCTCATATGTCTCTAATAGGACACTGATTGTGAAAGGTGTTACAAACCATGACTCCAAGGCATATGAGTTATCAATTTTTTTTCCATAATAAGATCCAGTGCAATCTCTGCACCCAGTTAAAAGGGAAGGTAAATTCATTCTACCTAAACCATTTTCATATTATGATGTTTCTTGTGATGGTTATGAATTCGAAGCTGAGGACCAAGTTGAATTAGTTTTTGGAATTGAGGATGAAGTTCAATCATATCCAAATCCAGATCCAATCCCTACTCCTAATCCTAGGCCTAAATGGGATCAAAAAGTCATTGAGGTTGCCAAGAACATGGTTGGAGATTCACATGAAAAAAGGAGAAATAGATCTTAGTTCCAAGTGTTATGATTATAATCCTCCCTTGTCCAATTTGGTCATTATGTCTAAATCAAGAGTCATGTCTAAATCGGGAGTCCTTTCAGTCTATTTTTAGTCACTAGCACAATTGGGTCCACTTTGCCTAATTGGGGCACATGCACCAGTTACTAAAGTGTGGGGGGGCACATGCACTAGTTACTAAAGTATGGGGAACACTAATTGAACCCAACTACCACTGATTGCACTTGCATGCATCAGTTTAGGAGCCTCCTGGATCAATCCCTACAAATTAGGAGCCACTGCGAGTGCCGATACCAACCTCCATCAGTCGAGTTCAGTTGGTGACTAGTCAAACTCAGTTAGGAGTAAGTTACATTCAGTTCTACCTCCCTACACTCAGTTCTATTCAGTTAGCGCTAGGATTGCATGGCTGTATGCAGGTGAGGCACATTTACTCACCTACCTCAGTTAGTTAGACTAGTCAACACTAAACTAGACACTTGAGTTTGGATTTTGAACTCCGGTGAACTCCGATAATGATTTAGACAAGGTTAATTAACCATTCAGTCAGGTAGAGTCCAACCAATTCGAATTTCCTCACATGAATTCGAATTGCATGTAGCTATTTAGCCATTGTACTTCACTGTAATTGATTATCTAATTACTTTTGATTAATGAAAGCATTCACAGTTGCAAGCCATTTTTGCATTGTTTCATTCTTCAATTGTTGAGTAAATTGTGTGATCTATTTTGTGAGTTGTGTGTTGATCCATAGATCTATGTGCTCAATTTAATATCAAGATGAGAACTTTGCACTATGCCATACCAATCCACTTCTCCTGGAGAGGTGCTATAAACTCCCAGAGAGATTATACATGATGGTTAGGTCTGATCAATAGTTCTACAAAGTGGCTTTCCATGATTCACCAAGGAAAGAAACCATGGATAAGGAATACGAGTCATTGAAGAACAATGAGACATTGGATCATGTCTCTCTTCCTCCGAAAAGAAGAGACACGAGTACCTCTCTACATGGTAAACTGGAAGAATAAATCTACATGGAACAAACTAAGGGGTACACTGATGATTCTTCCTTAACATGCAATCTAAGGAAACCATTTTATGGTCTCAAGCAAGCCTCCATGCCATGGAATTCAAAGTTGAACTCTTCCATACTGTCACAAAGGTTCGAAAAGATGCAAGTCATGATGCAAAAGTAGCAACACTTCTTCTCCTATATGGCATCAGATTGGAAGAAAGTGGTGAGGTTCACATGCACTATATTGGGGAACTAATGCACACAGGGACCATGACACTGCATTACCGCTCCACAGTGGTGCAGACTACAGAAATTTGTCACAAATTCTTTTACTCAGGATAAATTTAGGGGTGAAAATTTTCCAAATGGCTATTTTTTGGGCCATTTTTCAAAAAATAAATTCGCTATTTGGTCAATTTTACTCTCTAATATCGCCTATATTTACAAAAATATGTTTTTAATCATAATATTCACCAAAACATACAAGTTTCAGTAGTAAATTATATGTTTGATATTTAATATTTTCCTACTTATCTATATATATGGTTTTTTTCAATCCAAAATAATCAACTAGAATACTTACTTAAGTATACTATTAGAATCCTTAAAAATTACCCTGGAGGAATACTATCAAGGTGGCCAAATGCAAAGAGCCAGGCCCCGAGAAAAAAAGAACGGGGGAGGGAAGAGGTCTCCATAGATGGAACGTGGAGGGCAGAAACCAAGGTGAGTAAAACTCAAATAAAAGTGTTGGCTATTGCAAGACATTGCGCGACAGGCTGTACGAGTGTCATACACTGTCGTGTGTCTTCCATGTGGTCATCCAAGGTGGAAAATGGAGGGCGCACCACTATTGGTGTCCCTTCCCTAGGTGCATTTTCAACAAATGAATAATGAGTTATGACTCTCCAATGCCCAAATTAATTTCAATATGAATAAATCCTATCATTTTAATTTTTTATTTCATTTACATCATGTATATTCATGTTTTCTCTACTACTGCCATATTGACATTACATTATGGTCAAGAATGTTGGAATTAATTTCCAACCTTTTATGTTCTATCCAGCAGATATGCATTTATGTTGAGAATGAAATCGATGTTAATATGCTCCACCCATCACATTAAAACCCATTGCTACGTGGTAACTTGTGGTGGACAACACATCCCCCACAACGTTATAGTAGATTGAGGATCCCTCTAGTTGTTGGCCTTGGTGAACCTTTTGAGGGATTATACAATTCACCTCACAATTGGGAAATGAGTCACAATTTCGGGTGATGATTTTTTTCAAAGTCACTGTGCACTATTTTTCAGCAATCTGAATCTCTCCATGCATAAATATTTTTTGTTTAATGAAAGTGATAAGGTTTTGGAAATTTTCCTGCTTTGTGTGTTTCATTGCACCCTACCTACAATTGGTATCAAAGTAGAGAAGAGATCCCCAAAACACAAGTTCACTCCTTTTACCATGTGGTAAAGAGGAGCTTCCCATAGAGAAACTCGTGCTCTGTCATCCCACTGTATGTTTGTTGGCTTGTAGTGTCCAAATGGAGAGAAATAAAATTGTAGTAGGGAACAATAGTGGATATTCATTTTGTGGGATGATAACATTGCTAGGTTCATGCAGATTGATTGGCCTTTGCCCACGTTTTTTTTATGGTTGGACACCTAGTGAAGAGGAAAGCCTGCAACTGTGTTTAGAGAGCCCATGAATTGGAGGGTGGGCTATGTTTAGTGCCTAAGGTGATTTGTTGAGCGGCCTGGTTCTATTTAAAACCCATTGCAAACTTAGAAGAGGGATTGTTGTGTGAGAATGCTCGAAGGAACACTGAGAAGATAGTTGTTGGAGATTTAAAGGGTGCGGTGTGAATAATTTGTTAAGGCCACCACTTAGAAGTGAGACCCCCGAGTGGATATTCATTTTTTTAATGGTTGGACACCTAGTGAAGAGGAGAGCCTGCAACTGTGTTTAGAGAGCCTATGAACTGGAGGGTGGGCTATGTTTAGTGCCTAAGGTGAGTTGTTGAGCGGCCTAGTTCTATTTGAAACTCATTGCGAACTTAGAAGAGGGATTGTTGTGTGAGAATGCTCAAAGGAACACTGACAAGATAGTTGTTGGAGATTTAAAGGGTGTGGTGTGAATAATTTGTTAAGGCCACCACCTAGAAGTGAGACCCCCCAGGAGTTGTGAACATGCGAGGAAAGGTTTAATAAAAGTAAAAAACAATTTTTTCGTACACGTCATTATGCTGCACCGGTTTATCCATAAGAATCCCCCTTTATTATATGTATGTACCAATAGATCCTGCTTGAGCTCATTTTTTTGGTAACCATGGATTGTAGCTCTGTTTCGCCAGTGCAGTCGTATGTCCTCTCTAGTTGAAGAGGAAGTCCGTGAATTGGTGAAGAGAGTTGTGTCGAAGTATGTGGTATTGAATATGTGAGCGACAAGGTGAAGAAAAGAGATTGTGCAGAGGAGTGTAAAAGAGAGTAGTTTAGGGACTAGCCACAAGTGTTGAAATATGAAGTGTTGGAGAGTTTTCCTTGTGATAAATAGGGCACGACAAGAAGAAAATAACGAGTGGAATAAAAAGCGTCCCTGGAGAATAATGATACTATTTGGCTTCTTGAGAAGGAAGATGATATGCATGAATGAAGAGGCATGTGCTCTGAACCGAGTTGGAAAAATATTGAATCCTCAGTTTAGACATGTTAAGTCTTTGTATGCTCCCATGGTTTATTGGTCAAGCAAAGTGGAGATTGAATGCTCCCACAGTTTAATGGTCGAGTAAAGTGGAGTTTGAGTGCTCCCATGGTGTAGTTGTTGAGTTGAATACTAAAGGTTATCTTGCGTGCTTATGCTTGAACTCCTCGTAATCGAGTTAAGTGGCCATGGATAAAAATTAAGAAGCACAAAGCCTGAAGAGGAGTAGAAGCTCATAATATTTAGTAGTTGTAGTTGTGTTTGATGAAGAGGAACCAACACAATGTAAAATGGATATTGAAAATGATCCTTTATATTATCAAGAATTCTTTAGTTATGTAGAGCAACTTGTAGTTAATCTAGAAATGAAGCTGATAAATAATTTGCTAGTTGGAAGAGTATAACTTGATTGGACATGAAAACTAAGTGGATGATAGACCAATTGTTGTTGCAATCGATGAATTATGGTCTTTCCAATGCATAAATTGGAGCAGCTGAAGTAGAAAACATTGATTTTGATGCATAATTGAAGTATATTTTTCAATGGCTTGAAAATCCAAAGAATGTTGAAGATGCCAACTGTATTTTCGATGAAGGTTGCATCATACTTGTAGATGTTGAAGACGTTGATGATTGTAATCAATAAGTTATGTTGAAACTACTTAGAAATGAGAGTATGAATGTTGAAAGCACTTTTCAAATGGAAGTTTGCGAGTAGAAAAAATTGAAGAATCCATTGAGATCATTTTCATGCTGTGGAGTACTAAAGAAATCAGGTACTATATTGAAATGATATTGTGGCAAAAGATCACTAAACATGTTGAAGTTCGTATGAAAAATGAAGATGAAATGTTACAGTTGAAAGATTATGATACAACTAGCAGAATGCCAATGAAGTTTTTGAAGATGTCGATGGAAGAATCAAGTCGAAAGAACCTGAAAAAAATGTCAAGGATGACAAGTAAAGTGAAGATGAAGAAGGAAAAGTATTAACAGTACAAAATTTGGCATGGACCAAGATGGAAAAGCTGCAAACAAGTTTAAGTTTCCAGAGGTATATATTTTTGAATAGTTATTATGTTTTTTGTAAGCCTAGATGAGACTTAGACTAGTAGGCATGTTTGTCAATCATAATTTGAAATTTCATGTTTTGTAAGTGGTTGAAAATTAAGAGAGAGTGTTGGAATTAATTTCCAACCACTTCAATTCTGTCCAACAGATATGTATTTTCTTGAGAAGGACGCCAATGTTAATATCCTATACCCGTCACATAAAAAGGTTAGTTCTGTGTCGCAGCTTGTGGTGGAGAAGGCATTGCCCACAACATTGTAGTAGATCGAGGATCCCTCAAGCCAATGGCCTAGACAGACCCATTGAGGGATTATATATTTCACCTCACAATTGGGAAACAAGTCACAAATTCTGTTGAGGATTTTCGTTGAAGTCACTGTGCGCTATTTTTTGGTGACCTAAATCTCTCCATATATAAATAGTTTTATGTTTAATGAAAGTGACAAGGTTCTGGGCATTTGCCCCCTTTTTGTGTTCTACTATGCTCTCCCTACACATACCAAGATTTTGAATAATGTGTATATATGGTTGTATGAAGCAAAATGTGGGAAACCTAGTGTAATTCGCTGGAAATAATGAATGAGTAATTTTACTTTACATGCAAAGCTATATTATGTAATAGTGATAACTTTTTTTAAAATAGTTAAACTTATCATAATTCAATTCATAATTCGATTATCAAATTAACAAATATAATTATTACTAATCATTATCAATAAATACGAGTTGATTCATAATTACTATTCAAAAGAAATTAAGCCACTTAAAATAACCTATTAAGTAATTGTCCCCAAAGGATATACTTCAAGCATATAACAATAATGATACACCAAAAAAAATGAATTTATAGTTTGTGGCTAATTAAATTCATAAAGTTGAAAATACATCTTATGTTTAATTAAATTCACAAGATTTATGGGCAAAGTCTATTTTAAAAAAAGTGAAGAAGAAGATGATAGGGACCTTCACGGTTGGTTGATAAAAGCACCTCTTTTACAAGTGGAGATTTAAAACAGTTTGTATTTCAAAAAGGTGATTATGTTATTATGAAAGACAAATACATGGGCCTGACATATTGAAAAATACAAAAGCATAAGCTATGCCAATAACAAGATAAATCTGGTCAAAGATTCCGAAGTAAAAGAGTAAATAAAATATTATTATAAAATATTTACAAGTAAAACAAAATATTATTATAAAAGATTTCCAATAAAACAGCAAATAAAATATTATCATAAAAATATATTTTAAAATGTAAAAGAATTATTATCAATTTTTTTTTTTTACGATGTTGTCAATTTTATTATAAAGAATCGATGTTATAAAATTGAATTAAAAAGAATACCTGTAAATTAATTATTAGAACCACTTCTAGGTGATGAGGGAAAGTCATAAAATTGAATAAAAAATAATACTTGTGAATGATTGGAATCCACTTAGAAGTGATGAAGTAATATGAATTGTACCTTTTAGCACCTCTCAGTTGGTGGTTAGAAATGATTATTCAATCATTGTCACACATATAGTAACATCTTATGAAAGCTTATTCTTTAATTTTCTAGACTACTTTTTGGATTGAGAATTTATTACTCATTCATACTCAAACAAATTTTGTTTTTAAGTGAAGTGATATCTTAAATGATTATTTAAATAATAATAGGAAATAATTTGCCATTCAAAAAAATATATATGTTATTCTTTTTTGATGACGATTGCATCAGATCTGGGTTATACTAATTCTTAATATGGTTGGATTTTTAAGTGTCTCCGCTCTACTATTTTGTGGGGTTTAAACTCAGTTCCCTATGCAAAATGAGGTCAATCGAAACCAATCGTGCTAGTGAGATTTGACCAATCTTAATATACTATTGATAACACCTATAATACTTGAGTTTTCTTTCTTTGTATTTTTTGTTTGCTAGTTTGTCTGTGACTTGGAGGACTAGCATGTGGTCTAAAAACCCATGACCTAGGGACATCTAAGCAGTCAAAATCACCAGGGATTGCACCCACCCCGAGACACACCAACTCTTAACATAACTAGATTTTAAGTGTCTCATTCTAACTACCCCATAGGGTCAAACTCGAGTTACAATACAAAACGAGGTCTATCGATGTGCTAACAAAATTTGATTTTTTTTTGTCAGTTCTAACTTTTATAATTTTTTAAAATCTTTTTCATATATTTACTTTTCATTTTTCTTAGATTCCATTTTTAAATTTTTTTATTATATTTGATACACATTTGATTTAATGTCTCTTGGACCTCTCATTTTTTATGTTCATTTTACCTTTTTTTTTCCTAATACTTTACCTTTATGCGGAAAAACCACCTTACTGCTATTCTGAACGAATCAGGGAAATCTCACACATGCACGAGAAATCTCAACAAACTTCTCTGCTTCCATGGATGGTAGGTCAAGAAAACCGTCATCTCAACATCGAAGTCAAACATGTCTTAACAAAATTAAACCTGGGTGGATAGAATAAAATCCATCTAGCCCCACCAACAAACGACCGTATCATTGAATTCCCAATACCTTACTTAGTGAAATAATTTTTTATAATATATGTTTCACACTTTTTTTTAAAGTATTTCTAATTTTACTAATAAACTTTTAATGTGTTATTGCTATTTACTAGTAAACTTTTTAATGTGTGATTTCTATTTATTGTTTAGTCATAATGAAAGAACAATATACTCATTAAAATACATCTATATTTAAAAATATAAAAAATTTAAAACAAAACAATCTTTTCTACTATATAATTTGGATGGGTTGAAATAAAATCCATAATTATTCAATTAAATCATCAAAATAATTAAATCATAAAAAAATTAAATCTATATTTATTAAGTTATATAAAAAAAAATATTGAAAAAAAATCCATGTAGTTTATAACACTAGAGATTAGTGCTCACTGCGTCCATGGATAACTCCTTGATATTCCATGAGCAATATGGGCAGGCTAAATATTGTCGCTTTGAAGGTGGCTATATGTTGAATCATCCCTAAACCATGTATGTTGAATCCTCATTCCATGGCAACTCTTCTTCATTCTAAATAACATTTACCCTTACTGATAACACCTAGAATTACTTTCAACCATTAATTTAATAAACACCTTTATAATTATTGAAATAATACTTTATTAAACACCTTTATAATTATTGAAATTTTGATTTACCTAGTGTGAATAAAGAAGAGCAATAGGCCAAGATCCTTGGGTTGGCAGCTCAAGTGCTCATAGGTTACCCAATGACATGGTTGGGCTTTTAAGAGACCAGGGTATCACTTAGTTGAGACATGTGGCAAACTTGAACAATTCCTTTCATCTTAATCAGGTTTGGCTTACAACGATAACTTTGGGCTTTGAGGGAGTTCAAGTGGACATATGGAAAACTTATGTGAAGGGGATTAGGGATCATGTAAGGATTGATGATAGTGTAGACGAGCTATTATGGACCAAGAATTGTGAGGGAAGATCTTATTCCCCAAGGTTGGGCTACAAAGTTTGGAGGGAGGAGGAAGATCTCCCAGATCCACCCCAGTGGACTCCTTTTATTCGGTCGTTAAATTTCCCTCTGAAGTCTAGATTGTTTTTGTGGATTGCACTAAAAACCTAAGTTCTAATTTGGTATCACTTGACCAAAAGATTCCAGGTGGGTCCAAGCAGATTCCCTTTTTGCAAATTAAACAATGAATCTATCTCACACATATTTATTTCCTACCCTTACATTAAAGAGATGTGGGAGTTTTCCTCACATGAAAAAGGGATATTGTTCATTTGGAATGGACTGGATCTAGGAGAAGCCCTTCAGGACTAGATGAACACTCATAATTTCAAAGAGTTCAGGGCTCTGCTAATTGTTTTTATATGGGGAACATTATTAGCCAGCGACAAGGAAATGTTTGAGGAGGTTCACTTTGCTCCTTTTGTGTATGTAACAAAGAGTTTAGATATTATTAGTAATTCCCCACATCTCAGTGATAATAGGAAGGAGAGGATAATTGTAGAGGAAGAAATTGATAGATCAAGTGGATGCGCTTATTTTGATGGGGCCTCACAAGGCACCCCAACTATGGGAGGGATTAGGGGGTATCGTTTTCCTTTCTAAATCACACTGGTTCAAGTTTGTAGCTGGTCTAGGGCCATGCACCAATAATAAAGCAAAATTATAGGCCTTACAGAATTATTTTTCCAGATACGATGTTGTAGCTAGTTTTTGATATAGTCCTCATGGCCCTCATATTGCATTTCCTGAAATCTTTTTGTGGTTGTAATGCTCCATGAATGAGCTAAAGTTATGTGATAGAATGCCTCTTTTTTGGCTATACAATACTTTGTAGTACTATGTCGTAGTCATCCTTTTATTCCTTGGAAGCAGACAGTCTATATGACACAGACTCATCATTTAGATGCTCTTTTCTGATGTAATATGCTAGATGGTGACAAATCTATCAACATTCCCTATACATAATGGCTTCTTGGCCCATGAATAATGTGTTTTGTTTATCTTTCGAGATAAATTACAATTTATTTTTTAATGAGAAAAAAATGTGAATAAAAAAAGATAGCCAAAGCATGTGCACTAATACAAAATAGGTTTTAAACTTATTTCAATTAAGGTGAATAAGAAAAAAAATACCTTCTCTGAAAGTGAAATTATATTTAAATTAAAAAATTGACATAATTGCTTAATCCTTCTTCCAAGTTTATTTAATTGAAACAAACTTATCAGAATATTACTATGAAATGAAGGTAATTAAATTAATCTAAAAGTAAAGTAATTAAATTAACCCTTTTTTTTTCAGAAGGAAAAAACCCTGTCCTTGATATTCATTAATAGAATCAAAGGGCATCTAAATGTGCCATCCCAGTGAGTGGGTTACAATCATGTAATGTCAAGAAAGGGGTTCTAATCAGCTAAATACCAAGTACAAGTCTCAACACATCTAAGCTGCAAAAGGGGGGATCAAGGATTACTCAACACAACTCGAAATGTACATCACAGTTAGAGAGCCAAAAGTGAACTGTCCATCCATACCATCTCTAGCGTGAACATATCGTCATAGATCTGCTATCAAAATCTGCCCGCTCCAAAACAAAACGATAATGGTGCCATAAAAAAAAATGGAGTACATGTTCCTGCACCTAGCTCAAAAGAGCTTGCAATTGTCATGAGAAACCATAAGGCCATCGAAAAGTTCAAAATAGAAACCCATACCAGGAGCCAAAGAAAGGGCAGTCTTCGATAAACTGTCTGCGAGCTAATTATGTTCACGATAGATATGGGAGAAAGACAGGTGAATGAAGGAAGTGCAGAGTTTCCTGGTATCCCTACACCAGTGTCTGAGATCAGGTGGTGAGAGATCGTCAATGCCCTTTGCCCAATTTATAATGACAGAGGAATCTCCCAAGATGTTAAGGGAGGGTATCCCCATCAACTGAGTAATGTGCAAAAGAGCCCAAAGCCCTATCAGTTCTGCTTTTGTGTTGGTACAAGTTCCAGCCCCCAATGCAAACTCGAAGAAATGAGACTCGTTCAGTAATAAGCAGATACCGACTCCTACAATGTTTTTCGCTGAAGCACCATCAAAGTAACCATAGGGAAAGACTAGTGATGGCCTCGAGCCTATGACTATGAGCTTATTAGCCTTTTCACAGGGAGGTCGGTATAGCTGAGAGAGATTAGAGATCTGGTGTATAATGCTCAGGACGGACATCTTCTTTCCTTCAAAAATATGAAAATTCCTAGCTTTCTAGATGGCCCACATAATAAAAAAAGGAAGATAGCAGCAAGCAGAGTACTTGGAAAATCTGACAATCCAGTTCCCCAAGAATATACAGAGATTATCGTTCTGTGTGGGAGGAATGAAATGAAAATGTCCACTAAGCTGTGTAAGAATACACTTCCAAACATAACAAGTGCTGAAAATATGTTGAATACTGTCTTCATTTGCACAGCAGAGGGCGCATATACTGGGCCCAATCCAACCTTTCTTTTGAAGGTTGTCCCAAGTTAAGACTTTATTTTCCAGAACCAACCAAGAGAAACAACTGATTTTTGTGGGCAAAATGCCAGACCATATGAGAGTTAGAAGTCTGTTATCTGCTGAAGGAGATAAAGTATGAAAAATACAGTCATAAACAAGCTTGGAAGACACCGAGCCATTTGATCGTTTAAGTTCCCAGACAAGCGTATCAGGCTGAGGATTGAGCCTGATCCTGCCAAGTTCCAAACCCCTCGTGAAATAATCCCAAGCAGTCTTCCATTCGCCAGCGATGCATAGATCCTCAACAGTGTACCAATAAGGATGAGAGCCCGGTAAAATATTACGTGCTTGAGAGAGAGTCGTGATATCCAAATCCTCTAGATATTCTCTGAGCCCTATAGGAAGGATGTGAGGAGATTGTACACTGACAATGGGGTCAATACCCATTAAAACGCCCAAACCATTTCCAACCTGCCAAGACATACATCTTCCCAACCATGGAAGTGTTTGTAAAATCCTTTCCAGATAACTGAAACCCCACGGGCCTTGAAGTTCTTTTCTCTGAGCCATGTTGCCACCGAGTTATTCTTTAAATATTTACCAATAAGCACATCATGCCACAAACCCTGATTTTGTAAAACCATCCAGAAATTTTTGGTTCTTAAGGCGATACTGAACTAGTGGATGTTTTTGATGCCCCATCCTCCATATACTTTCGCCCGTGTGAGATTCGACCAACATGATAAGTGATATCTATTTTTTGTGCCCGAGGAGCCCCATAGGAAGGCGAAAGTAAGACTTCTTATCTTATTTGTGACAGATGCAGGAATGGGTGCAAGACCCAGCCAATATACTGGAATGCTGGAAAAAACTGCTTGTACAAGTATTAAACAGCCACCCAGAGAGAGGAACTTGTGTGACCAGTGTGAAATTCTTCTTTCCATTTTCTGTATCAGCCAGTGCCAATCACTAACTTTGTACCCCAACGGTTTAAGAAAATATCCCAGGGACATGAACCCGGTGGCAATAGGCTCCATTTTGTACAGTAAGAGTCTTGAAATATTAGTAAGTGTATCAACATCCACATTGTTATAGAGGAAGCAAGATTTATCAACACTGATGCTCATCCTTGAGGCCTTGCAAAAGGTACTTAATATGACATCAAAAGCAATCCATTCATGCAGGGTACCCGAGCCAAGTGGGATTACATCGTCAACGAAAAGGAGTTGTGTGAGGGCAAGTGCAGAAGTGATTTTAATACCTTTGATGAGACCGTGCTTCCTTGCATCTGAAATCAAGAGACTAAGACCTTCAATAGCGAGGATGAAAAGAAAAGGAGACAGGGGACAGCCTTGTCTGACGCCCCTTGAGGCACTGAAAAACTTTGAAGGAGTGTCGTTGATCAGTACAACAAAATTAGCAGAGGTTAGGCATCCCATAATCCAATTTACCACCAAAAGAGGCAACCCAATCTGAATTAGAATGAGTCCAACGTAGGACCAGTTCACTCTGTCAAATGATTTAACCAGATCCAACTTAAGAATGAGAGCACTTGAATTCTTAGTTTTCACCGTGTGAAGTGTCTCCTGCGTAATGCCAATAGGTTCCACTATCTGGCGATTCTTGAGGAACCCATAATGTTCTATGGAGATGTGTGTATCTAGAAAAGGCTTCAGTCTAACCGCAATAACCTTAATAATAAGCTTGTACAACAAATTGCACAAAGATATAGGTCTAAAGTCTGCAAATGTAGTAGGATTGTCCTTCTTGGGAATGAGGGCAAGGAAGGTAGAATTTAGAGAGGGGGAGATGGAACCAGTAGTTCTAGCATGATCAACAACCTTCAATAATTCACACCCCAAAAGGTCCAGGAAATGCAGGAAGAACTCAACAGGCCAGCCATCAGGTCTAGGGCTCCTATCTTTCTTGAAATATTTTAAAGCTCCTTCAATTTCAGGCAGAGTAACAGGATCGGTGAGTTTGGGGGCATCACCCTGTAAGATCATCTTGGGGTAAAGTAGGACAACCTGGAGTTGTGATAGGAGACAGGTAGACTTATCATCACGGAAGATACAGGAGAAATGTTTATGGCCCAGAAGCTTTAGTGCACTCTCATCATCTATACAGTGTCCGTCCTCATCCTCCAAAGACCAGATTGTATTTTGGTTCCTTTTACCCGAGGCCACAGTATGAAATTTTTTTGTATTTGAGTCACCATACTGAGCCCAATTTGTAGGACTTTTTAGTTGCCAGGTGAGGAGGAAATGTGTCTGCAACTCCAACCTTTTAGATCTAAGTTGAATCAGTAAAGACTGGTCCTTTTGAGACAAGATACCCATAGGAGATCCCGTAAGAAGGGATACAATATCCTTCTCCAACTTATTAAGAGCAGAATCCATGGAAATGGTTTTTTCCTTGGTCCAGACTTTTAAATCTTTCTTCAGAGTTCGGAGTTTGTGAGAGAGATGGTCCATAGCATCGAGAGAAGACGGGGGAGAAATCTTGTGCCATCTCTTAGTAAACCAAAGATTGAAGTCCAGGTTAGTGAGCCAGGATCGATTGAACTTGAAGGGGTAGTTAAAAGATACAACCTCCTTATTCCATTCCAGGATAATAGGAAAATGATCAGAGATGTCCACATGATGGATCCAAGTACGATGGGCCTTGAGGGAGGGAATCAAGGTAGAAGATAGCAGGAAGTGATCTAGTCTTTTGCTGATTCCTTCCTCTCCTGCCCGACCATTCCTCCAGGTGGGGCCCATACAGGTAGGTGCTATATCCCGAAGACCAGCAGAGTCAAAGAGGAGCTTGAAGTGAGAGGCGAGAGGATCAGGGATTGCTTTCTTACCGTAGGTCTTAGAGGCATTCATGGTCAAATTAAGGTCCCCTCCCAAGATCAGATTAGGAGCACTAAGAAGACCCCCCCCTATGGACGTCTTCCCAGAAAAGATCCCTGTTCCTATAGGGGCCATAGCAATTGAGGATAACTAAAGGAGTGCAAAAACCACGAAAGGTGGCCTTTACAAGAATGCCAGCAACAGTCTCAAAGGCACAACAACGAACCCTGTGAGGATCCCATGCCGTGAGTAAGCCTCCCGAGAGGCCTGAAGCACTAATGGCACAAAATTCCCATCTGGGCAAGAGCTTGGAGAAGGCTAGAAAAGCGGGATAGGTGCTGCACAACGTTTCCTGAAGAATAATCATATCAGGTTTAATAGAGAGAAAAAGCGTACGGAGGCTACATTGTTTGGTCTTGCCTCCCAGACCTTTGACATTGAGGGAAAGTATTTTCATAAGGGTACTGGGTGAAGGGGAGACGATGCTCTAAGTCCCCTGGAGTGTTGGCCTCTAGCCGCATTCTTTATGCGAGTCGAGAGGGGTATGTAAGGAGGAGAGGCTAAGGAGAGGGCCCCAACAGAAACAGACTTGTCCTTTTTTTTCCTGACAATCACATTTTCGAAGCGTATCGAATTCAGGTGGAGGGTTGAAGGAGAAGTGGGAGTAGTTGCCAAAAAGATCGTCAGTGAGCGTTGTAGTGAAGGGTCTGAGAAGGAGGGAGATGAAACCGAGCTACGGGGAGAGTGAGGGGGAGGAGAGGCTTGTATGGGGAGTGGAGGAAAGTCCACAAGCGAGGAAAAAGAAGGCACAGGGGGTGACGGATCTCGAGTCAGTAATGGGGAGTGAGGCAAGCAAGGCAAGAATGGCTGGTAATCAACAAGTGTTGGAGAAGAAGGGGTCTCGAAAGAGGCCAGAGGGGTGGTTTCAGCTTCACCACAAGCAAAGGCACCAGTATCGACAGAGGGAGGTGCCAAATCATCCAATGCTTCAAGAAAGGACTCAGACACATCTTCAAATAAAGAGAGCGACTGTGAATAAATACTTGTTTTGGGATTCACCGGAGTCGAGGAGGGAGACAAATGACAAACCGTGAGTAGCAGGTGTTCCATCCAGACTAGACCATGAACACTCAATCAGATGAGTGGGACAGGTTCGCCTCAAGTGGCCAGTTTCGTGACATTTGCTGCAGCGGAACGGTACATGAAGATAATCCAACTTCTATATCAGAAGACGCTCTTTACAAAGAATCTCCACCTCGACCGGTAATCCTTGAGATACATCCATTTCTACCAGAACCCGAACCAGTCTCTTATCGAAGGAGAGATGGAAGTATTCATCTATAGCGACGAAATGACCAATCGTGTTAGCAATACCCTCTAAAATGCTCCTATGCCAGAGAGGGAAAGGGAGATGGGGCAAAAGAACCCAAAGGTGGCGTTTTTTCACACGTTCCCTGAGAGGGTCAAAATGTGAGTGCCATCGACCAAGCACCAGGGAACCAGGGTCGATACGCTAGATAGACTCGAGAATGCGTGAAGCATGATCTGCTTCAAGAAATACAAAAACAATCCACCCATTAGATAGTAAGCTAATGGTAGGGATGTATGTCAACAGTGGCTTTCAGTTCTCGTTTGCCCAGTCAACCCAAGCCTTTTTTCCCAAATGACAATATTCTAATCTGAGGCCCCAAGAGACACACAGTTCGAATACCACCAGACAGAGACAACCAAAAAAAAAGAGGCAAAAAAAGAGTAGGAACCCGATGACAAACCACCGAGACCGGTGCTGAGAAAGGACTAAAACCCTGAAACCCTGGAAAAATACGTGGAGGGCAGCCAGAGTCAATGATGCGCGTGCTGTCGGGCACAAGGAAGAGAAACAAGACCAAGCACAACGTAGGAGCCCATGCAAGGTTGACGACCCAGCAAGAAAACCCTAGAAAACCGAGGTGGCCAAAAATTCGATATCCTTCCCACTTTTTTTAATTGGTTGGTACTAGTCCCCCTTGTAAGGGGAGGGACTCCAATAGCCACGCTCAGCAAAAGCATCAATCCAAGAGAAACATATGAAATCTCGACGACCCAGAACAGACAGGGAAAGGAAAGAAAATGGAGTAAACCTGAGCAAGCAGTAGTAGGGAGCAAAGTGCTCGGTGAAGAAACTCGGGAGAGCTAAGTGCAGAAAGAAGAGACGCATGCGTGACTCTGCCATGGTCGCAGAGCGAGCCCAACACAGACACAGAGCAAACCCTCCATCGATTCGACCAAATATATCTTTATTAATTAAATTAACTTATAAATTGAATAATCCCACACAATAAATTATAAAAGCAAGATTTACTTGAAACGAAAAAGTTGACAATATTTAAAAAAAAAATTGTTTTCATTAATGAATAAAATAAAGATTTAAGAATCAATAATCATATTTTCTTTATTATATAAAGGATTTATTTTTATTTTAAATTTTTAAAATTTAATTTCATTATAATATAATTAAAAATTAATTTATATATATTATTAATTATTGGTATCAGTCGACTATGTTAAAAACTACCTTTATGAATGTTTAATTTTAACTTTTTTGCCACACGAACAAAAATTATATTACTTATTATGCAAATTCCTAACAATTACCTTTCTATACACAACAACCCTTTTCAAAATTGCATGGCATTCATTTCCTATCTTTCACATTAGCAGAAGAAAACTTCGAAGGCTAGAAAACCTCAATCTTCATCACAATATATTCCATATAAGGATGCAGTAAGATGCATTTTAAAACATGTCCATGTCTTTATATACACAATTTTGAAAAATAAGTTATTTGCTAAAAAAAATCTGGCCATTTAAGCAAAACATTCCTCAAGTCTTAATAAACCAAAGATATCTCATCAAAATATGACTTAATATAGTTGAATAGAACCTCTTGCCACCACTCGATGGTCCTAGAATTCTTCAAAAAAGAGAACATAGTTTTTTTTGTTTTGTTTTGGATAAACTGTCATCCTAATAGTTAAATTGACGATAAATATGGTTGAAAGATAAGATTTGAAACAATCCTTGTATCTGTTTGACCCTCCGCTTCTAATGCTCCAAATCAGCTACCTAAAGTATAGCTTTCCGAGAATCCCAATCTACAACTACTCTGGAATCACCCCCCACTTATGAGAATATATAACCTTTTAATGAAGCAAAATGAAGAAACCCCCAAAGAGCCCACAATTCCAATTCTGCTCCAAAAGCAATGATTATTTCTAATAAAAATTACCATACCAAAGCCACAATTCCCCATTTATGAGGCACCATCAAACAAACCGATAGAAACATAACTAGAAAATTGAGGAGCAACAATAAAGGAAGATTTTCCAACATCCTTAAGATAATCTTTAAAAACACCCACTATTTTTTTACATAAACTATTAACATTTTTTTGAACATTTTTAAAGAATATTAGATTCTCATGTCTCCAAATACCCCGACAAACAAAAACAAGCATTTAAATGAAACAACATTTGCAACCCACTGAACTAAACAGTCTTTAAAGGATCCATGGTCCCATTCATAGCTTAAATTTGACGCCCGTATGCCCATTTTTGGGTTTTTGGGCGTCAAATACGGGTCAATGTGGAATATACATGTCAGTGATGAAGTTTATTTAATTTTCTGAGTCGTCAATTTGACGGGCACGCTAAAATATGCCAATATGTAAAAATTATATATATTATATAAGAGTCTATACTATGGAGTGAATCCAAAGTAGCGAGTAGTGAATTTGGCAAGTCTAGCTGTCGAATTAGGAATGGTGTTTGAGTTATTGTGGGTCGTGGCTAGCTGAAGAGTTGTTGGAAATTTGGATTTCAATTAATGTGCAGGTATCGGTTAATAAATGCATTATTGGAATATGGATTTGGATGATCACGATGGGTTTACTATAGTCTGTCTAGATCCATCCATTCCAAATTCCAATCTTACACTTCCACCCTAATCTTCTCTTCTAAGCAACAAGTATCAAGGAGTTCACCTTGTAGTCAAAATGGTCTGGTTTTGTAGAAAGGTTTTTCTACAGTAAACAGTGAAATAATTTTTTATAGGTTTTGTACATAAATTGATTTAGAGATAACTACATTATATAATGATATTTTTTAAGTTTTGTTGGATTTAAATTATTCAAAATTTATTTTTAAGAGATTTTACTCTAAGACGGTGTGATAAAAGACATTTCATACTATACTGAAGTTTGAATTTATAATATTGCAAAGATTTTGGTGAAACGGTTGAAAGCCGTAATAATGTATGAGAAAGAAAATTGAGTTTCTAGTTAAAATATGTATAATATGATATATCTATGAATATTCATGATCTTTTCTATCTTCAGGTCCCCTCAGATCTTACCATTGCACAAATCAAATGATAGAGCACCCTAGCAGCAACATCTAAAGAACAACAACTAATAAAAGTCTCTACATATCATCATGCTTCAACCAAATAGTGCCACCATCCTATTCAATGAAAAGAAATAAAATATCAGACAAATACTGCAGGTTCTTTGTGCTTTTATTGAGCCAAGAGAGCTCAGCTTCAACATTCCTGTTAGGTTAGAAAGGGGCTCATTTCAACATTCCTAGCCAATAAGCCAAAACTTGCAAGCCTATGATTGTCCAAGAGATGATTCAAAGACATGCTTAGCCAACCACCAAAATATAGATAAGTTTTTTGTGTAATAATCCCAAATTGATAACAATTGTAATTATAGCTGATTAATGAGGCATTACATGCACCCAAACCTTTCACAACAATCCAAGAATAAATTTTAATAAAAAAGTAAAAGGCAACAATCCAAGAATGAATAAAAATTGTGTTGAAATTTAAGTTTTAAAAAATTGTAATTTATAATCTATATTGGTTGTGAAAGGCAACTAAATAAAAATTAGGTAGGCTAAGGGAAAATTCATAAAGCTCCAATGGTATCGGTGGCACAAGACACAACGAAGTTTGCGACATAATGCACACCCGACGGACCACAATTTCCCTCTATTTATGTTTTTTCTTTTTTATTATTTCAAAGTAAATTATTATATTGAAATACCCACCCATTGGAAAAAAAAATGTTAGCCACAATTTCTAAATTTCATTATAAATTTTCTTGTGACAATTTCTAAGAACTATGAAGAAGTTAGCCACAATTTACAAATCAAATTATTCATGAATATATATAGAATGACACGTAACCAAAAATCTTTATAATTAAAATACTTGATAACAAAAAATGTCCTCAATCATATCTCTCACCAACCATATCAATAATTCAATATCTCCTGAAATAGACTTCTATATATTGGCGTTGGATTGTCAGTAATTAACGTGATAATACCATGTCCATGTATGATAATACCATGTCCATGTATCAAAGTGGAGAATAAAATCAACCTAATTAGGTATTTATTGATTGGTGAGTTATCAAAAGGACCATAGAACATTGCAATAAGCTTGGAGTTCTATATGTTGAACAAAATTGTGATACTACTAGAAATGAATACCATTCATGCTTATGTCATCTTCATTCTCTTGTCTAGCTCGATATTTCGCTATGTTGAAGTTATGTATTCAAAAGGCACTCTTTCATAGGGAATGGCCAGTCCCATGTGATGATGAAGACCATAATTCTTTCTTGGTTTTATCTCAGACTAATTGATAATGATTTAAATAAGTTGTAATAATTATAAACTTACTTCGTTAAAATCCAATGAAGTGATCTACAAAGTGATATTTTGGAACATCTCTTGAAAGGCTAGAAATGAAAATTCTTTATTAATTACAAAGGTTTAATGAATTTTCATTTTTTCAAGAGAACCATTATTGGTGTTTGTCAAACCAGTGAAACTTGGTGTCGAGCACTACTCGGGCCAACTTGAATCCCGTACGGGGTCTTCACTTAGTAAAACTATGTCATAGCTCCTTTATTCATGGGATATGTTAGTACTAGGATTTTTTGAGGCCCCTAAGCCCTTGAAAATCCTAGAGTAGCATATGCAGATAAACGATGCTACAGATAAAAAAATCAAAGGCCGGGAAAGCATAGAAGGTGACTGTGAGGCATCAAGAAATCGGGCGCTAACCTAGAACGAGCATACCACCTTCGATTTGAATTTGATCGAACGAATAAGATGAATAACGCTGGGTAAAAGTGTGGGCTAGGTATGACAAAGGAAAGGACGAGTAGATCCATCGGCCAATCAATCTAATCGAAGGTCAGAATTGAGAGCACACAGTTAAAATGACATGTAATTAAAAGTGGGAAGGAAATGATCACTTTCGTAAAGGTAGTATTTGATCGAACAATGGAGATGCATAGTGCATCCGTAAAGTTCATGTATGAAGTAGGGCCTCGACTATGTGCAAAACATAAAACCGCCTAAGACGTGTGGCTAAAATCTATTAGCTACACATGATTGAGGACACTTTTTAAAACCGTTTGGCGAGTGTGCGTAACCACCCTGGGAAACCAAGGTGGTTTCCACACATGATTAAGTGATGAACCCACCGTTTATGCATGTCAGCCTCTTTAGGTCATGCCAACCACCTGGGCCTAGTGTCAAAAGTCATATCACACAACTCCTTGGACAATCACACCTCACCAAGTGTCTTTAGGATTTCAAATTTTGTTAAATGTCAAATTTTGTCTGTTGTGCTTGTCATTGTCATTCATGCATTTGAAGAACCTATGAACCAGAGCTCTACGCGCCTAAGTGCATCCAGTCATCAGCCCAATCAACCACCCAAAAAAAAGCCTCCAACCACGTTGGACTAACCAAGTAAACCATTTTAAAACTTACCTCTGCTCAATTTCACTGTCAAACAGTTAAAAAGTCACTTATACTAATTCTTAAACCGCTAGATTAGCTCGAATCAGTCAGTATTAACTGCTAAATGTCCCAATCCACTGCTGAAGCATCCCCAAATTTCGTCCCAGGTGAGAGTTTGGTCATCTGCGTCCATCAAGCTAATGTTAGGGACCCAAAAATCACTCACCCGGACCTAATTCAAACCTTGGTTGAAGCTCATTACAGAGCCTTCGCAAAGAAGGACCCACATGAGCTCTTGCATTCAAACCTCATTCGCGCTGTCTTCCATCCAGTTGTTCACTTCCCAAAATTTGCAGTTTGGTGCTCGGCTTGCTATTCCCCAAGCCATAGAGTAATTATGTCCTCTGAGAAGTTGTAGTATTCATACCCAAAGTATTAGGAAAATATTTTCCTTGCCGAAAGAAGAGGGTCTGATATCATTTGGACAAAGAGAGTTATCCCTAAAGTACCATAACCTGATCCCAGTCGACAAAGCCACCATTTTAAACTGTTATATGTAAGCTAGAATGGCACCCTCAAACCCAAAGCCTCCATTCAAAACCATTTTCTTCAAGTCTGAGGCCAAAAAGATCATCTCTCTATTGTGTTCCATATTAGTTTATAAAAATGATGAATATGTGAATGAATCTATTTAAGGTTTTCTGTCACAATTGCAACCAATAACAAACGAAGCCTCTAACTGGAATACCCCTACTTACCTAGCTCAAATTCTTAATCAATAGTTAACTAAGCTCCATGCACAATAAATATTTAGGTTTCCTTCATGCTTATTCTTCCTATCCCTGCACCAGAATTTCAAATATTTTGAAAGCCTAGGCTTAAACATGATTGATTAGATGAACATGGATCTCCCAATGTATGAATGGAATCCCATATTTATCAAAAAATAGTAATTCAAATTTCATGGAGTTCACCAATGAGGTCATGAGAATTGTATATGTGGTCATACATGGCATGATTTACCAAAGATGTCTAGAGAAGATAAAGAGCAATTGCAATACACCACAAAGACTAGAGTTGGGGACTGGTTCATCTTTGAATATCATATATTTGTCAACGTATACAGATTTGAAGGAAAACCCTACAAACTACCTACCTTTTTTACAGTAAGAATCCTGGAAATGGAATTTTCCAGGGAGAGACTACTATCAAATGAGATGCACACTTTGGGAGTGTTAAACAACATAACTCTTTCCACATCCCCAAAGATGTGGGTCCCTTCTAGATTATATCTCTTAGTGGTGTACACTATCTAGAGGATTTCTGTCAAAACCCCAAATTTTCACAAAAATTTAAAATTTTAAGATAACATAAAATGTTGAATATGCGGTTTACTAACAACTATAGGTTAGCGGAAAATGAAACAATCCAACGATTAGTATTATACATTTTCAAATTACGTAAACTAAAGCAGCGTCTTTTTTGTAACGTAAAATGTGATTTACTTGCATACTGTTTTCTTTCAGTTTACTAATGAGTCTACTTTATGGCAAGTAGGTGGAATCTAACTTTGAATCCTGGGCTTACTTAGCATTTATGCTAATGCAGACAGATTGATGGTTCTTATAGGTTCACAGGTACGATCGATCAAGTAGATGCTTTAAAATTCATAAAGTATCAAGAAGTGTTTCTGTTTGCAAAATAATATGCTAGTAAAATAAGTTGATAATTTTCAAGCAACTCCAACGAGGTCAAGTAGTTTATCTTTTCTAGTTTTTCTAGTAAGCATAGTTCAGATAACATGTTTCTTTCTTTATCAAGCTTAGCGACACCAAGGATACTTATTGTGAACTCTAAGCTCGTAATCTTTGTCGTATATTCATTTCTATTTTAACATGCTTAACTTGCAAATGTTATACTTATTCTTATTTATTTTTATTCATAGAAGAGCTTCTATCAATACTGATAGTAAAGATTCTCAATAGAATATATGTTTCGACTTTATATATATATATATTTTAACTTACTAGTTATGGAAGTTATTAACCTGATTACTGGTATGTAAAAACCCGTTGTACAATGATAAGTTATCAACTTTCTTACTTACATTAACGTCGTACTACATGTACTATTGTGACCACATACATTATCGTATTATTTACTAAAGTACCAAACTGATCATTATTTACATTCTGTAGAGAAAACTTACTGCTTGTAAATCTCCTTGATATTATAGGCTTGATTAATGTAAAAAAAACTGCATCGTTTCACATGGAATATTGTTTACCCTTACTTCCTAATTCTAAGTCAATCAGTATCGTTCCAATGATTACAAACTTGAGCAAGGTTATTCCATTGTAATTTTATTATTACCATAATGCCTCTCCTACATTAATTTAATGTCTATAGTAACTATTATGGCAGATCTTTCTACTATGATCAAAATGCTACCCTATGCTAAGTACTGGTTATCTTGAACAATCACAAACTATCTTGTCCAATATAAACAATTATGGTAAATTACTAGCATTGACAAGTCGAGAAGCAACTAGTGTCTATGAAAGTTTAAACTAACATCGGACTTTGTAAAAGTTATGTTTATACTCTTTTATTATGCTATTCAACTCCATACATTATAACCACCCAAGCTGTTGGTTTGAAAAAATGATAAGTTCGGATTATAATACATGCATATTTACAATGTTTTTCAAGTATTTAAATCTATAGTAGTTAGAAAGGTTCTAAGCAAGATCAACTTTGGACTTTTCCATAATATCAAATGGCTACCACCTTTCACTAGGTCAACACCAAAATCGAGCTATCAAACATTATGATAAAGAGTATCTTTGAATATCGACGTAATATATATACATGCTTCATAGTTCTTGCAACGTTTGATAAAAATCATTGTTTTAATAATTTGGTTGATTGAACCGCAGGTGGACTTTGGAATTGACCCTTGCATGGTTGGAATTATTTGAGGGCACGTGGTCACCTCCTGTCCGTGTATTGGAGATATAAAACTCTTCAACCCTAGTCGCTTTGTCATTCTCCCTCCAAAGTTCACGCTGGCCTTCGGGCTGCTCTGCAAGGTTTCATGGTGGTCGCGAGGGTTCTTCCTGTACTAGCTTGCTCCAAAACTTGGGTTTAACGTTGTTGTAGTCTCCTGAGTTTAGTATTGTGTCCAGCCTTCTTAGTTGTGGGTGTTATTATGCGAGAGTTTACGGGTTTGTTGCACTTGGCTTGCGGCCTGTCCTTAGCTCCATTTTGACTTCCCTGTGGCCTATCACTGTTGTGAGAAGCTAAGCTTCATTGTTGCTGATTGTGCTCCATCGACGTCGTAGGGTTTGGAGCTTTTGTATGTACAAATTGCAGTTGGTGACAGTCTCGTCGCTAGACTGTTCGATACTCTTTCATTATAGGTAAATACTTGGTTTTCATTCTGAAGTGAACGACTCACAGTAATGTTATTTTTACAGTTAGGTTTTTAATAGAAAAAGAGTTTTGTAATTCACGCACAGTATTGTGCTCTTCTTGCAGGAATTTGGGACTACTCTTGCAACCCATGACGAAGATAATGTTGGTTGCCTTCGAGGGCTTGTGGCTCCAATCCGGTAAGCCCTGGGTTCAACGAATGGGTTCTTACCCTGCTTGTAACAGGGTTGTCGATGGTGAAACCCCGAGCTTGGAAGCTTGCCCAATTTTGCCATTAGATAAATGGTTTTCTTGTTTTTAAAAACTGCTGGTTCTATTCTGTTTACAAACCCTCGCTATGTCGTTGGGTAGTCATGACCTTGAGCTAGGTGTTGTAATTAGTTAAATTTTCAGCCTGACAGCCTATCAAAGTGATACATTGGTTTTTGTCTTCGAGCACAGTCTCATTTTGCAGTGATACTGTATGGTGACTCTATGTAAGTTAGGGTTTTCCCTAACCGAATGTTAATAAAGAATATCACTGTCAAATATATTTTGTGTATAGATTATTGTTATTACTCAAGACTGTAACTCAGTCGTAGTGTATAATTTATAAAATTAACCTACCTGTTCGGAATGAACAAACTAGGGTTTTCTTGAATGAAGCCCTTGTCTAAATGAATTCTTCAATTCAATAATAATAGGATTCTGCTATTTGTTAATTCGGTTAAATTAATATTATTACAGGTGTGTTGTGACAGGATATTTTTAAGTTGTATCTGTACATATATTTTCGGAAAGGACTGTAACCAGTCTATAGTAGTTTAATTGTTTATTGATAAAATAATCCAAGTAAATGGATTGTAGCTTAAATGTTTTTATTTGTAAAAATAAATTTTGTTTAGGGTTTCGATCATGTAGTTTACCTTTACAAGTATAAACCTGTTTGATAATTATAAAACAGTTCTTTACATAGATAGATATTTATTTTTATATTAGTTATAAATCATATTCTCATTGTTTTTATTTACTTAAACTGACAGGTAGAATTTACTCAGAGTTCTTTGAAAAGATAAACATAGACTCTGTATCTTAGTTTACTCTTTATAATTTAAGTATTTTTAATATAATCCTATTTAGTTTATAGTGATTACTAGTCTTAGATTAATTGATATTATTAGAAAATAGACTATATGATTAGTAGTTTATTTCTTTACTGATCTGAATGTAAACATTGTAACTCGACTGTGATTTTTTTGTTGTATTTCAATTAGTTACTAAGTGAACACAAAGAAATATAACCTATCATTACACAGTTTAACCTCCATAGTAATTTAACTTGAATAAAAATTAATCTACTGTCTATAAATACACAATCTTATCTACTAAGATATTTTCTTATCATCTTAATCCTTCTACCTGTACTAGATTACTGCTATTTCTTTTCCAATATATTTACATAAATAAGCTTGTTAAACAATAAGCATAAATATCCAGATTACTATTCTTTTTAATAATAACCTACATACTGAAATAAGTTACTCTGCTAACTACGAAATGCATAACCATATTTGTTTTATTCATTATCTTATTTTACATAAATAAGCTTGTTAAACAATAAACATAAATATCCAGATTACTATTCTTTTTAATAATAACCTACATACTGAAATAAGTTACTCTGCTAACTACGAAATGCATAACCATACACTAGTACAAGTGATCAATTTTGCCACGTTAGTTTTACTTTCGTGGAAAAATCAAGGGTAAATTATGCATTTTTACAATTTTTTTTAAGGAAGCCCCGACTTTCGTCGCTGTATCCACGCTAGATCGTTGCTATAGCGACGGCACCGTCTTTTGTTGACTTTTTACAACGGTCAAGGCGTCGATACAGCGACGGCCAAGAGTTTAAGCGCGGTTATGTTTGATTTTTTTGTGAATTTTGTTCAGCGCGCGCGGTTATGTTTGTTTTTTTTGTGAATTTTGTATGCTGGGAATGAGCATGTAAACGATTTGATTTGAGAAATATATCTTTCAGGGTATTCAGATCTGAGTCGGGACCTCAAATAACCGGCCATGGATGATTGGCAATCATGAAGATTACGAGGTTTCTGAGGTTTCTAAGGATTATCGTAAGCTTCTGGGGGAGTTGAAGAAGGCTGGGCTCTTCAAGGGGCCTCTGTTAGTTTATTTTTTGATAGGTTTATGGATGATGGCAACGCTGGCTTTGTGTGTAGTGGGTGTGTTGTTTTATGAAGGGTTTTGGCTTCATGCTGGCTGTGGGGTTTTGTTGGGGGCGGTGTGGATTCAGAGTGGATGGATTGGGCACGATTCGGCTCACTGTGGGCTTGTGGGTCATAAGAAAATCGATAGGATTATTCAGTTGGTGGCTGGAAATTGCATGTCTGGGATTAGTATTGGATGGTGGAAGAGAAATCATAATGCCCATCATATTTCATGCAATAGTCTGGACTTTGATCCGGATCTTCAAAATGTGAATCAAGCGGAAAGAGAGTGAGCAAGGGCAGGGGTGTGTTCCCATATCGTGTGATAGGCCAAGGTGCGTTATGTTTCTGAGTTTGATTAAAATACATAATTTTTATATGCTTTTGATTTGAAATATCTTTGTTATATTAATGGGTATCTCTATACGAGTGTATGATTAAATTGTTTGTGTAATTTGGAAATTACATGTGATTTCTGTGAAAAAGTTATAAATGCAAGGGTTTGATACTGGAACAAGAACTTCAACAATTAATAGCTACAAGAATATGAAATTCCTGTGAAGAGGTTCTAAGGTTTGGGTAAATCAAATTGTGATTCGATTTGGTCAAAATCTTGACCAAAGATTGAGTTGGCGTGAAGACTTTCTGTGTTAAAGAATTTACCAAGTTTATGTGAAGTTGAAATGTATATGTCCATCATGAAATCGAGACAGGTGGAAGCAAGAGAAGGTGTGAATGTATTTGTA
>LPNX010745729.1:0-24846 GCA_001517045.1 Pseudotsuga menziesii
CAAATGGAGCTGTCCAATGTACTCCTTTTCTAAAAACAGTGGAGGGAAACTCCCGGAACAGGAAGCCCTAATTTTCTGATTTCTTCTGCAGAAATGCCTATTACTGTTTCTGTGATATCTCTGAAATTACTGATCCTCTGTGTCTGAAATCTCTCACTGAGGTAACCTCGAATGTCCCTGATCCAACATCATAGGTTTCATCAGAATTGGTTTCACCATTTTGGATTTAGGATCATTTTCCCAAGGTGACCTGTTACAGGACTGTTCAGAACAGCGAAGTTTAACGGCATGCCACGTGTCACTGGTTCATCTTCTGAGTCTGAAATTTGGACCAAAGAAATTACATTCCGTGCCCTTTCTGTAAAATCTTCATGAATTCCATTTGGACCTCTGTAGCCCAAGATATTGCAGATCTCCCCAGGTGTCCTGTTTATGGATGATTTTTGGAAGAGGATGGAACCCTAACTTGGAGAGATCATATCTCCCAGAATATAGCGAATCAGAGTCTGAAATTTGGACACAGTGTTCATCAGGATTTTATATTCGGCCCCTGCAATGTTTATCTTTTTATACTTTTCCAATGTCGGAATACAGCGACTGTACCAAAACTTAGCATTTTTAGTATTTAGGGTTTCTCCTAGCTAGGGGTCAAACTAGGGCTTGACTTTCCTGGAGATTTACCCAACCAAATTTCTTGATCCAGGTCTCTAAATTTCGGTTTTGATGAGGAGAACAATCCTATGCTAGTCTCACCCAAAAATTCCTCTTCTGTAGAAAGCCCTAATTTCCACATCGAAACTGAAAATGATTGAAATTGAATTCCGCATCGACAGAAAGATGCACCCTTCAATGGAGAGTCATCTTAGCATACTTTTGCTGAAAATATGTGGAGGAAGATCCAAAAAATAGGAAGCCCTAGTTTCTATAGCTGTACAATGTCTTCTTCTCAGGTTAGCTCTGATACCATGTTAGTTTTTCAACATTTAAGCTAGCATTATGTTAGGATCTTTTCACTGAGAGAATAACAAGTACAGCAATAACATAAGCACATCACATGAGACAAGAGACACAAAGATTTTAGGAGGGGAAACCACAAATGGAGAAAACCCCTCAACTTCCTCTAAGATAGTATCACCACAAGATGTGAAAACCAAAACAGTAAGATGACCTCCCAACACAACAGCAGCCTTCTGTCTTCTGTCAAGCCAAAGTATTTCCTTCTCCAAAGGTGTGCCACACTTGAGAGAGCAAGTGATGTTAGTCACAAGTGATAAATAGAGAGACTCTCACTCTCTATTTATATTCTTCCATTGACTTGAAGTGCACTCAACCATGTAGGCTTAACTTACAATTACTTACTCGAGCCTACACCTTAATTAGTGTATAATAACCCAAGTGCCCCGAAACTGTGGGGACTTACCTAATGACTTGACATGACTTGATTACATTATTAATCCTCCTGATCGGAACATCGGGGGTATGACCACATGACTCAAATGCATAATAGAAACATCCTGAAATAACCATCGGGTTACAATACATAGAATACATAGAAGAATACATTCCGAAGTTACATATACATCAACATAATCGACTTGGATCCAATAAAATACTTGCCCACATGGAGAAATAGAAGGACTGGAGATCAAGCAGTTTCAAAAAGGATGGATATATTTTTGGTCTTGGATTCTCTGATAGGGGGTGACCTAATTTTGAAGGCTATAGTGGAAATAGGGGGAAACTCAGATCACTTCCCTATAGTTCTGACTATAAAAATCCTAGAAGTCAAACCCTGTGCTCCATTTAAGTTCAAACCTCAGTGGCTAGAGGAAGAGGAATATAGAAACCTAATACAAGAAGCTTGGGAACCTCTATAGGAAATTCAAAACCATTCTTACATGCAACAATTCATGGAAAATTTGGCAAGAGTTAAATTTTTTTCAAAAAAATGGGATGCAAAGTTCAGGAAAAGGAAACAAGAAGAATTGAAGCGAACATAACTACAAATAAAGTAGTTATTTGAAAATAACAGTGAAGGAGTTTTTAGTAAAAGGGAACTAGACGAGCTCAAAGAACTTGAAGGGAGAAAATATGCACTCCTGTTACAAGAAGAAAAAAAGTGGAGGCTCAAAAGTAGATCGTTGTGGTTGGTGGAAGGGGACCAAAACACAAAGTTTTTCCATAGATATGCCTCTCAAAGGAAGAGCATCAATACAATCCATGATATTAGGACTTCACAAGGCTCGTGGGCAAAGTCCTTTGAGGAAGAAACATAGGCAGCAGTGGAATATTTCCACACCATGTTCCAAGAGCTAGCTGGTTTCCCAATAATCAAGATGCTTGAAGTCATAGATTTGTTCCCTAGAGCTATTACAAAAGAGATGAATGAATAATTATCTAAAGACATAGCAGAGGAAGAAATTCAGTAGGTATTACACTCATTCCAAAAAGGCAAGAGCCCTAGCCCAGATGGATTCACTCTAGAGTTTTTTCTTGGATTCTATGACAAGATAAAAGATGGTTTGTTGGCAGTAGTTCAAGAATCCAGAAGAGTAGGAAAGGTGATTGGAAGCATGAATGCTACCTTCATTGCTTTAATCCTTAAAAAGTAGAATCCTGAAGCCTTTGAAGACTTCAGACCAATTTCATGTTGCAATATGGTCTACAAAGTGATAGCCAAAATCATAGCATTAAGGATTAAACCTATCCTGAGCAAAGTTATAACAGAGGAAAAATTTGGATTCTTGTAAAATAGGCAAATTCTGTATGCAGTCTCTCTAATGCAGGAGGCAATTCATACCATTAAAAAGGAGAAACAACAAGTATTTTCCCTAAAACTTGATATGTCCAAAGCTTATGACAGGGTAAAATGGACCTTCATCAGACTTATTCTCATAAAATTAGGGTTGTCCATGGAAATAGTGGAATGGATTATGAGATGCATTCAATCAACCTCATTTGCAGTTTTGATCAATGGTTCCCCTTCTGGATTCTTCAGACCTACAAGAGGGATCAGACAGGGGTGCCATTTATCCTTCTTTATCTTCTTATTGGTGGCTGATGCCTTGAGTAGATTGATCTTGAAAGGAAGAAGTGAAGGCAGGATTACAAGAGTCAAAGTGTCAAGGACAGAGGAATTCACACACACTTTATTCATAGATGATGTATTGCTTTTTGGGATAGGAGAGGAGGAAAATCTCAAGGAGTATGCCACTTTGATTGAAAAATACAAGAAGGCTACAGGGATGCTGATCAATACAGAAAAATCGATGCTAGCTCACAACAACTTCTCAAAAGGACTCACTCAAATGGCTATTGAAATCATAGCCTATCCAACCAAATTGATGGCTGATGGGTTCAAGTTGTTATACCAAAATCCTCTCACCATCATGTGATAAGACATTTGACATACCTACTTTCCCTGAATCCTAGCTTCTGGAGTGGAAACTCATATCATTTGTCAATATTTTCATACACATTCCCAGCACCATGCTTGACCCTTTATCCATAAGCGGTACCCTTGTTCGCACCTCCCATCCCCTGTTTCCCATAAGCTGTGCCATCGCTTATGGCCCTTGGTCCATAAGTGGTTATTACTTGAACCACTCTGTCAATGAAGGAGAAACGTGATACCCTGGGTAAAAAGGGAAAAAGAGAAGTTTCTCAAGGCTTCTAGATGATAAGCCTTGAGATATCCGTTATCCCTACTATTGTGGGTTAGTTGAGCTTGAGATCCCTCATCCTAGGATCTTAGAGACCACCTCACCCACTAATATCTCAACCATCCCTATCCATCTAGCTTTATAAATACAAGCTTATGGCCATGGTTGAGGGGGAGAACTCTTAAGGTATTGTAATGCTCTTGGATTGATCACTTGGTCCATACCATTGGAGAGCATAAAGAGAGCTAGAGTCGGAGATTATGGGGATGAGAATTCTTGGTTTCATGGAGATGCATGTCAACACTAAGGATTGGTTGTAAACTTATTCATATTTCTTTAATGCAAGTTGATTTCTATCCCACATATATTGTCGATGTTTGATTTTACATGTATGTTGTTGGATTCCTTAGTCACTAACATAGATTAGCAGATTATATTCTGGTTGCTTTGATCTGTTTCGTGTTGAGCTGATTATCAAAGCATTGCATTCCAGGTATCTATGGCGTCTAGGGAGAGTATTCAACCTCTGTCCTCTATTTGTTATGGATCTGAACCATTCAGACCAGTGGAACACCTTGCTGTCCGCAGGAGGTGAAATATTCCAGCTAACACAAGTACCTAGGGTTTCACCTCAAACCCAATAGTTATACATTCAAGGATTGGATGTGGCTATTTAAGAAGGTAGAATATCAAGTCACTTCATGGGATAATCATTTCTTATCTAGAGGAGGAAGATTGGTCTTAATCAAAGCTGTGCTTCAGAGCATTCCGGTCTACTGGGCCTCTAGCCTACATTCCCAAAGGGATACTGAAATAAATACGGAAAAAATGCTTCACATTCCTTTGGACAGCAAGCAAAAAAAGCTCTGGCATTCTCCTGGAAAAATGGACCACCCTTGCCTTGCCTAAAGAATTATGAGGCTGGGGAATCAAGAATATTACTCTTTTCACCAAAGCTTTGGCAGCAAAATCATGATGGAAACTAGTGCAGAACTCTAAAACATTATGGGGAAGGGTTTTATGCTCTAAATACTGTTCCAATATAAACATCATAGACTGAATCAGAAGCACTAATAAATCCTTCAAAATAGGGTATGTAGGTTGGAAAACGATGGAGTTAGCATTCTCACTTATTGGCAATTGGACATCATGGGAAATAGGGAATGGGAGAAGTGTTAGATTAGGGTTAGATAAATGGGTGGGAGCAACAAAGGATTTCAGGCTCCCTGAATCGGTCTTAATCAAGCTCAGTGAACAGAGATGATTCAAACTTGCAGATTTCCAAATCCATCTTCCAAACCAAACATGTAGAACAAGGTGGAAGGCTGCTAAAGAGATTCTATTGGAAGGAGCTGATGCTGATTGTTGGAAAACCTATGCAGATATGTTAGAATCCAATTTTGTAAGTCTTGATGAAGATACTCAAGACTCACTAATTTGGACAAGAAATGAAATAGATGGTCACTACATAACCAAAAAGGGTTATGAAGTTACAAATATGGAACAGTATGAAGGAGAGAAACCTTGGTGGTGGCATGATCTGTGGTATTCAAATAGTTTGTTAAAAACCATACTCACTTTTTGGCTGGAAATAAACAACAAATTTCTAACACGGGAAAACTTGAGAAAAAGAGGCCTGCAGGGCCCAAGTCTTTTCATTTTATGCAAAAAAGATGATGAACTTAAGTCCCATATCTTTGACACTTGTCCTTATGCAGATCAGGTTTGTTGGTTTGCTTGGGAAGACCCAAGTTTACTGTAGTTAACCAACAACACCCCTAGCTCACTGGCCCTTTCGGCGACAGACCGCAGAGCGGCCTGAAGTCTCACCCGAAGTGATTCTAATGGGTTGGACAAAAGACTCAAGTGTCTTCGACCAGGTTCTGTGGTAGCCTGGGTGTCTCACAGCTCTTCTAGCCTGTGAGATCTCTCTCGCCGCGACGCGCAACCCCCTCTTACTTGCGACAACTCTAGTTCTTATCGCATTGCCTCTCCTCAGGCAACACGTAACTCCTTCCTACGTTGATTCTCAACCGCAGCGCACCACAGCTCCTCTGCTAGTGCGATATCGCCTCCTTGCGATATCCTACCGCTGTGGCTCAGCGTACTCAGTGCTACTCGTTCTGACTTACGGGACTCAATATATAAGGTTGCTTAACTCTGCGACTCTTAACTCTAAGAGCTGAAACATAGATAAACTCTTATACAAAATGCTTAAGGGTTTCAACTTGCATTCATCTTCGATAGTGCTGTAACTGAATAATGCATACATACATTAAACTGTAAACAAATTTCATGCACAAACTGATAGATGCAACAGATAAACACAACACATAAATCAATCACATAACACATGATTTTAACATGGTTCACCTCTAGGATGGAAGTTACATCCACAGAACTGTGTTTCTATTATAGCTCAGGGGAAGGTAAACACAGTTCTACTGCACCGCATATGTAGCTCGAGATCTTCTGGGTAACTCCGCACACAGCCTGGAGCCCTTCTCTCTTAGATCTCTTCTCTACTCTATATTGCACTTCTTACAATATACTCTTCCCTCTCTGTCGATCCCTGCGGATCGTTACATGCATGCTCTATGAACCAGCTACTGGTTACAGTAAGATAACTACAGCTAATAACAGAACCAGAGCTTGGCTTCTATACAATTGTCCAACTATTGTCTAACTGTCTAACCCACAAAATGACCAACCAACCAACCAACCCTTTTACAATACAAAATATATCCCTTTATAGGCGGCCCGAAGGTCTCGCCATTACAACACTGTGGGCCTGTCCCAACACTAACCCAAAACCCTAACTAGTGACAGTCAGCATATATGTACTTGAGGTAGCTACTTTCTATCACACCACAGCTCTCTGCAGTCTTCCATGCTTCCCAACGCTGACCATGGGTACTGTGCATCGCTTCCCGCTTCTGTCCTTTGTCTTTAATACCTCAGCCTCGTTGCTTCTTTTCCTTTATGAGGGTAGCTGAGCCCTCCTGTCTTCCACCGCTGCCTTCAATGCAGTGGGTGAGCTTTCTCTTCTCGGCCGCTTAGGTACTGTTGTGTCCCTTGAATTATCTGTCTTTTATGTCACGGTTTTTGGCTCTGCTCTGCAACTAGAAACATGCTACGGCGTCGTAGCTCTACCTTATCTCTTCTCCACCAAAACTGTCTATCCGCTAAACTGGCAGCTTCTTCTATAGCTACGGGACCCTGCTCCAACAGTCCCCTAACACTTACTTGTGGCTCTTCCCCGAGCCACTACCAGCGGGCTTCTCCTGCTGTAGCTTCTCCCTGGCTTCCTGTGAAGTCCTTTGAAACTTGTGCCGAAGTCCTGCGACTTCATCCTGCATCGCTACGACACGCTCTTGTGATGAGTGAAGAATAGCTTGACTAATACTGGATTCCTCTGTTACATCAATCTCATTTCTGGTGGCCGTGAACTCCTTAACTTTTTGCTCAACCGTATCGACTATCTCTGTGATTTACTCCTGATATGGTTGAAGTATATCATTGATGTGTATCTCTTGTGCTCTCAACCGCTACTCTTCCTACTGCAAGTGGTTCATCTCTTTCGTCTTTCTCATCTTCTGAAGAGCTGCTAAGCTCTTTATTTCTTCCTTCATAGCTGCTGTGGTATTCTCTATCTGATAAATACTTTGTTGTATTTCTACTTTCTCGAGAGGCTCTTCTAACTCCGACCATGTGCTCGTTGCATCGGCGAGCACTGACAGTGCATCGTCTATTTGAGATTGTATATGTATGGAAGTGAGCCGGAAGGCCTCTACTCTATCTTCCTTGTATGCCTTCGGGGTGCTCGGTGGTCGAGCCTTAAGCTCGGAAATCTACACTTTGTGGTCTTCCTCCAGCTTGGCCATTGTTTCGTCCATCTTGGCCACTGTTTCCTCCAGAGCCTTTGCTCTTTCTGCAACTCTTCTTAGCTTCTGTGGGAGAGGCAAGGAAAATTCAATGTTACATTGGGGCAGCTCCAATGTGATGTTCTGTAGGACTTGAGAGAGTTCCTGATCTCTTTCTTGATATGTTTTTAACTCATCTACATTTTTCTGATAGCTAGTGGTGAGTGTCGCATTCTGCTGCTTCAGCTGTGTGTTCTGTTTGTAAGTCGCAAGCTCTCTACTCCTGAGCTCTGCGCTTAGCTGCTGTTAGATCATCTGCAACTGATCAATGTGAAACTCTGTGAGGTTAACCTCGATAGGTTGCCTGATTTGTATCGGGGCGTCCATTGCTGACGTAGGGAATTGGATGCTCCCTGGTGGTATCAAAACTGTGTTTATGCGATCTGTTGCCAAGATTTCCACGCGGGAAATCGACTGTGTTGAACTTTCTCCTGCTGTCGCCTTTATCGGTGGAACCTGTATCATAGCAGTCTTCTCAGTAATTTCTTTTAAGTCCAGAAGCTGCTTGTCTACCGCACTCTGTATATTTTCCTGTGATGACTGCATCACCTCAAATGATTCCTTCAACGTGTCATGCGTTCTTGTTGCAATGAGTTCATAATCATCGTCTGTCAATGCGGTTTTTACAGGCGGTTTTGTGACTTTGTGCTTTTTCTTCTTCTGTGCCTCTGGTATCTCTTCTTCTCCATCCTTTTTCATCTGTGCCTCTGATGGAACTTGCTGTAGATCTTTCCTCTTCTATCCTGGTGGTGGTACTTCTGCTGTTCCTTGTGTCTGGGTCTCCACTTTGTCTTTGCCCTTGTCTGATGGGTCGGTCTGTGCAGTCTCTGATGGTAGTGGTGTGGTGTCCTAGAAATATTGCTTCCACTCGTCATCAAAGTCCTTGACAACGTCTTCAACATCCTTCGCTATCATCCTGAACCAGCCATTAGCCCAATCGTCCCTTCTAGACCTTTTTGGCCTCAGATAGATTCTATGGCCGTCTGGCATAAAATTAAGCCGGTTATCATATATGTCCACGGTCTCCGTGCTGATCCGTGGTGTTTCTTGGATGGTTTTCTTCAACAGCTTATAGTATTCATAGAATACTATCATGTTAACCTTTTTCTTTGCTTGGCTTCTGCTATCCCATAAGCTGGCATAACGCACGCCTCTGGGCGTGCCACTTGCTAGCTGTGGAAACTGAGTATGGGGCGGCTCCTTCCAGCCGACGAATGCACATAAAATAAGTAGCCACGAGAAATGGAAAGGGTGGCTGGCTTCATCCTGAGCTACCAAACAATCTGCCTGAAGCATATTTAATAAAAATAAAGACCAATTGAACTGTTCTCCCTCTACGACTTGTATGGCCAAGTTGATTACTGATCCTGTGACCTCCTTTGGGAGAACCTTGGTTAACAGTCTGCCTGCAAGCAGACTGGCTGTAAACCTGAATGTATCGTCTATTAAGCTTGTGATGTCATAAGCCCGTCCTCCTCGCTGTAACTTATACTTGGTAACCAGGGATGGTGGTAGCTTGGAATCCTTGGTCTTCCCTGCTGTCCGTATCTCGGGGTCTTTACCAGTCTTAGACAGCCCGGTGATGCCGTGTATCAATTCGAGATTCAGGTCGACCCTGTTACCTAGCCAGAGGAAACCTCCATGTACACATGAAAGTAGGACATGCACCACGGCATTAACCTCTGCACCTCGTCCAAAATGAGGTAGTCTCAACAAATTGAGCAGACCTAAGCGCTCAAGAATCTGGACATGTGCCATGAGAACATATTCATCTCTACCTGTCCTTGGGTTCTTCTGGATCGTAAGATATTGATCCAGCCGGAACTGAGGGTATGTCTTACCATCTCCCAAGTTATAATCTATGAATTTAACAACAGCAACATATCCTACTAGATCTCCATTTTCCTTTACTCGAGAATCTACTGGTGGTATGGGAATAGTAAACTTAGCACTCTTGGGAATTTTTACCTCTGGTGCGCCTTCAACTCGTGGCATGATGTAGTCTACTGCACTATGAAATTCTTCCTCCGACTCTGAACTGGATCCGGCAATGGAACCATTTGTTGGTTTGCTTGGGAAAACCTGGGTTTACTGTAGTTAACCAACAACACCCCTAGCTCACTGGCCCTTTCAGCGACAGACCGCAGAGCGGCCTGAAGTCTCACCTGAAGTGATTCTAATGGGTTTTCCAAAAGACTCAAGTGTCTTCGACCAGGTTCTGTGGTAGCCTGGGTGTCTTCCAGCTCTTCTAGCCTGTGAGATCTCTCTCGCTATGACGCACAACCCCCTCTTACTTGCGACAACTCTAGTCCTTATTGCATCGCCGCTCCTCGAGAAACGCGTAACTCCTTCCTACACTGATTCTCAACTGCAGCGCACCATAGCTCCTCTGCTGGTGTGATATCACCTCCTTGCGATATCCTACCGCTGCGGCTCAGCGTACTCAGTGCTACTTGTTCCGACTTACGGGACTCAATATACAAGGTTGCTTAACTCTGCGACTCTTAACTCTAAGAGCTGAAACATAGATAAACTCTTATAAAAAATACTTAAGGGTTTCAACTTGCATTCATCTTCGATAGTGCTGTAACTGAATAAGGCATACATACATTAAATTGTAAACAAAGTTCATGCACAAACTGATAGATGGAACAGATAAACACAACACATAAATCAATCACATAACACACGATTTTAACGTGGTTCACCTCCAAGATGGAAGTTACGTCCATAGAACTGCGTTTCTATTATAGCTCAGGGGAAGGTAAACACAGTTTTGCTGCACCGCATATGCAGCTCGAGATCTTCTGGGTAACTCCGCACATATCCTGGAGCCCTTCTCGCTTAGATCTCTTCTCTACTCTATATTGCACTTCTTACAATATACTCTTCCCTCTCTGTCGATCCCTGCGGATCGTTACATGCATGCTCTATGAGCCAGCTACTGGTTACAGTAAGATAACTACAGCTAATAACAGAACCAGAGCTTGGCTTCTATACAATTGTCCAACTATTGTCTAACTATCTAACCCACAAAATTACCAACCAACCAACCAACCCTTTTACAATACAAAATATATCCCTTTATAGGCGGCCCGAAGGTCTCGCCATTACAACACTATGGGGCTGTCCCAACAGTAACCCAAAACCCTAACTAGTGATAGTCGACATATCTGTACTTGAGGTAGCCGCTTTCCATCACACCACAGCTCTCTGCAGTCTTCCATGCTTCCCATCGCTGACCATGGGTACTGTGCACCGCTTCCCGCTTCTGTCCTTCATCTTCAATACCTCATCCTCGTTGCTTCTTTTCCTTTATGAGGGTAGTTGATCCCTCCCATCTTCCGCCACTGCCTTCAATGCAGTGGGTGAGATTTCTCTTCTCGGCTGCTCAGTGACCGTTGTCTCCCTTAACTTCTCTGTCTTTTACGTCACGGTTTTTGGCTCTGCTCTGCAGCTAGAAACATGCTACGACGTCGTAGCTCTACCTTATCTCTTCTCCACCAAAAATGTCTGTCTGCTAAATTGGCAGATTCTTCTGTAGCTATGGGACCCTGCTCCAACAAGGTTTGCTCTGAAGTCTTAAGAAAATTAAGCCAAGGCAGAATGGGTACTTGGAAGGAACCTAGGAGCAGAAAACCAAAGGCTGGTGGAACAACAAATCGATATGTGAGTTTAGTGCTTTTCCTGTGCTTTTCATATCTACCATTTGGGAGGCGTGAAACAGAGCAATATTCAAGAATGTGTAGACTCCCACTGATATCTCCTCAGCTCTGTTCCTACAGAAAGTACTAGAACACAGAGTATCATCTAAACCCGAAAAAAAAAGAGCAGCAATAGCCCCAGTGATTGGAAAGAGCACCCAGTGGGCTTATTTTGACGGTGCTAGCTAGGGTGATCCCGCCATCGGTGGGGCTAGTGGGGTGATCCACTTATTTGAAATAAATAAAATCTCCTTCAATATGGGACTGGGTAGGGATACTAATAGAAAAGATAAACTTTCAGCATTGTGGGATACCCTCAAGATAGCAAAGGATAACCAGCTAGAGAAGCTGAACATCTATGGTGACTCCAAAATAGTGATAGAATGGGCGCAAGGAAGGAACAACATAAGAGACCCACACCTAAAATTTTTGTTAAGGGCTATCCAATCCTTACAGACCTCCTTTGAAACAATAGATTCATCTACTGATAGTACAACACAGGGGCAGACAAACTGTCTAAAATGGCTTTAGCTATCCAACCAGGGATCATAGAAGGAGAGGTCTCAGGCGAAGGTGAAGCCATTCTGTTTTACATTCTGCTATCAGCCTTATGAGGATACAATAATTGATCAGCTCTATCAATGCAAATGGAAAGCAGTAAAGAATTAAGACCAAGAGCAATAAGGTCTTGATACTCTTGAACCTCAGAAATGTTTTTGTAGACCAGGAATAATTTTTCTTCTGTATGCTGTTTGAAACAATTCAAACAGTTAGGAACTAGAAATGTTGTAAGCTTTGATCTACAAAGCAAAATTGTAAACTTGTTGTAGTTGTTCATGTTATTTGAATGAATAAAGGCTTTTTTTCTTGGGGAAAAAAATATTTGATATATTATATAGTTAATATATATAATATATTATTATTAATATTAATATTAACAAAATTAAAAAAACAAGAATATAAATAACAAAATAAATATAATAATAAAGGGAAACTAAATAAAAATATGGAAAAATAGTGAAAAATGAACGAGTGAGAAAAAATGGATAAATTAGAAAAGAGATTGGGAGGAAAAGAGGGGAAACTAAATGAAAATAAGGATTTTTTCAAAAGAAAAATCCAATAGATCTGTAGGAATTGCATCATAGAGAGAAATCTCTTGGCGGGAAGGACATGAGAGGATTGCATTGTTTCAATTGGGGATTTATTCTCTTTGAGCATATCTTGTGATACAAAACCCTACAAGAAGTCTTCTCTTTGTTTCACCATGGAGTTTCAGAGGGTATCATCGCAGAAGAGCTCAACTTCAATATTTCGCTATTTGTAAGTATAAAACTTGGAATGTACTTCCTCATTAGTAAATAATATTCTCTTGGGATCCTCATGTTAGGATTTATAATCCTCCCTTTTCCATACTTAGTCTATTAGATTATATTTGCCTAAATTAGGAGTCATTAATTAATATTGAGTCCACTAGTACCATTGGGTCCACTTGGGCTATTGGTGCCACTAGTACCAGTCACTAGAGTGTGGGGAACACATATAGAGGTTAATTGAAACTGACTGCATGTTCATGCACCAATTTATGTTCCTTTGAGGCCAATCCCTACAATTTAGGAGGCAATAGGACTGCCACCACCAACCTCCTTCAGTTATTGGTAGTTGGTAACTAGTTAAGCTAATTTATTCTCCAATTACATTCAGTTAGATGTTGTCCAGTTCAGTTAGCACTAGTCTTGCATGGATGCATGGGGTTAGGATCCTATTCTCACCTACCTCATCAGTTTAATTGATTTAACTGATTGAGAGATTGAATTAGACATCTGGAGTTATAATAGTGAGCTCCGATAGTGATTTAGACACTTCTAGTTAGCTAGTCAGTCAGATTGAGTTGGTGAATTCGAATCCTATCCACATGATCCAAATTCTCCTTATTGTAACACTGTTGTATACTGCTGGAATTAATGAAGATAATACTGTAATTTTACTGAGCAATTCTTATTAGTTTTCTGTGAAATTTGTCTTGTTCGGTGTGTATTTTTCATTCCATTCCACTGCACAATTATACAATTCAATTGCAACCATTGCCTGTAGATCAATGGCACAATAATTCAAACATGGCATCAGAGCCAGGTAGGTTTCCAGATAATTCCTACAAAGTGTGCATTGTTAAATTTTCATTCGTCCAGAGAAGTCTCTATAGGCGTGATGAACCCTGAGAATGTGCACATGTTGAGATGGAAGGATTGATTACTGACATAATTGCTAATTGATTGCGTTTTTGCAGTGTTTCTTACAGGTGCTACGTAGTTTAATTGAATAAATTGGATGATCAGAAGGAAGAATTGATGGATTCTACTACTCTTTTACCCCATATCCTTACACCATTCAACTATGTTGATTGGAGGGAAGATATGCAGGTCTCCTTGGGAAAGATTGGCCTGTTTAGGATGACAATGGGAAGAGAGACAAAACCTCATCATCCTATTGAGAAAAATAAGTTCTTGAATCGATTGGATGAAGCATTTGGCTTCCTTTACACTCACATATCTAGGGATATCCTCTTTCATCTTGTTGGACTAAATAATCCTAAAGAATATTGGGAGAAGATCGAATTATTGTTTGGAAAACAAGATGAGATTTAAGGACACATTATGGAGAACAATCTAATAGCATTTCAACCTGACAGTTTCGAAACTATCCAGAAGTTTTTTACAAAATTCAAGTCTCTAGCACTAAAATGTCAGCAATGTGGAATAGAGAGGAAGGATGAGAAGCTTGTGCTATATGTGGTCAACAAAATTGGTTCTGAGTACTTTGTCTTCATCTCTACCTTCCATTCTGGAAAATCTTCCATCCCCAATTGGAAGATGCCTTCACTAGATGGATTTGGCGAGTCTTTAATACAGGAGCAAGATAAGTTGGTCCAAATGGGAGTCCTCCAAACTTACAAGAACCAAGATCTTCTGATGCCGAACTCAACCAATGTGGAAGATAAAGGGAAGCAAAAGGGGAAGGATCCTAAAGCCTCTGATTTGAAGCCAAAATATAATCAGAAGTGTTTCGAAGGAGATTCAGGCTCCAAGAGAAAGAAAAAAATTGAAAATACTAAGTGTCCTTATTGTTTGAGAGGGTTTCATATTGAAAGGAGTGCATGAATAATCAGATCGACCAACTGTCCTCCTGTTGGCAGTCGGCAACAACCCCTTCATTTTTCATTGAGATGAAGGGGGATCAGCTCTCTTTTATGATTTACCTTTTAAAGATTATAAAAGAGTGCCTTCAGAATCCTCGATTCTGAAGGTACTCTCAATTGTAGAAGAGTCAAGTGACACATTAAAAGTTTATGAAAACATTTTCATAGATTTGATAATTAGCAGTTGTCAGTCTCATAAAATTTATATATAATCAAATTAATTTATTTGATTATATATGATGATTTAAGAAATTTAAAAGGATAGTATGCTAATTGGTGTTTAAAGAAAACACATTTTGAATTTGTTTGAGACTTGTTATTGATAAGATATTACAAGTTTTTGAAATCCCTAGAACTAAAGGTGATTTATTAATTAAATTTTTTATTAGACCTTAAGTTCACATTTCATATATAACTTAATATCATATCATTGCTTTGTAAAAATTGTATATATATAGCTAGTGAGAGTACAAATAAATGAATATCATTTTGAAATTTTGATGTGTCATAGTTTTATAAGCTTTATATCCTATCGAATTTGGTTTTGGGACATGAATGGTTGGGATTTCATAAAGTTTTAAAACTATGTTTTGAAATGAAACTTCATGTACATATATGGTTAGAGTGTTAAGAAGTAATCATTAGTTAGTTGCATTTTATAGATCTTTAGAACATTAGGATTTACTATTATAACACTATATCATCATGTTAATAAACACGACTACCTTTCACGTGTAACCTGGAGTAAATCATCAATCGACAGTTTCTATGAAGATACATGAGCCATATAAACAACACCTGTTACCAAGATCACTGCATTGGTATGAATATTTGGTTAACACCTTTCAAATTAATTGACAGCTGTAAGTGAAATAATGAAATCGTATCAGTAAATTCAATGTTACATATCACGAATAACCATTTCATTTCATGATGCTGTACGAGCTTATCATTCCATATTTAATGTCATTAATGTTTCAATTTGTAATCCATGAATCAAATGATCTTTGATATGAGGGATTGGTTAAGAGTTTCAGTTAGTCATGATTTGTCCATTAATTTATCATAGAGAAAACACTGGCTGTTGTGTTAATCATCTCCAAATTTGGTTAAAAATGGCCAAAGTTGGAGTTCTCATCTTTTTCAGGTATGAAGCGTGTGAGGATTTGACATTTCGTGTAATGTCTTTTACCTGGGTGCCTATCCCTTCCATCTTCATGACTCCATTCATTTCAATTCGTAACCTGAGTAGTAGTGAGGGAGCTATGTCTCTGTTTATATGTTTTGAAATTTCAGGACCGGAGCTTGTTGAAGATGATGATAAAGTTGATCTGTTATTTGAAAAGATTGGATGGGGTCAGTTCTTCAAGTGTTTTAGTGGCCATAACATAGAGGTTACTAGACAATTTGCTTTGAGTTTTAAAGAAAATGTAGCCCATATTGGAAATATCAAATTTATCATTGATGAAGATAAAATTGCAGAGGCTACGAAGCTTCCACAAACTGGAGAGTGATGGTTTAAAGGTGGGGAAGTGAATAAGAAGAAATGTCAGTCCTTGCTGTTGCCTTTACCGGCTAGTGCGAAATTGAAGATTTGGGTTTCGGTTAATTTTTTAATGCCAGAATGGTGAGCATTCTACAAAATCTTGGTCAGGTATGTATCATGTGATGGCCGATTTTCTCATCTGCATTATTATCACCTACGGCTACTGTTAGCATTAAAAGGCTTTAAGCTTAATATTCCATTTTACCTATTGCAAAGTTTGAAAAAAATGGCTCATTCGGTTCAAACTACCATAGGTAATCCTGATCAAAGTCTGTTCCATCATGGTCTAGTCAAAATTTTAATACAGCATCAACTGTCTCTTAATTGTAAATCTTGGGATGAGTTGTTGATTGAATGTCAATTAGGGCCAACTCAATATTGGCCAAACCCTCCCCCCAAGACCCGTAGGAAACGTAAGGCTACAGTAAAATCTGAAATTGGTGATGTTCATAGGGTTGAATCAAAGGATAAAGAGCTTCAGGAAGCAAATCCACCTATAAATACTTGTATCAGTGATGATGGGGTCGTGAAGGTAGCTCCCTGTTACGCTGAGAAAACCTTGGACCAATCCCTATCTGACAAGTGCTTTTAGTACACCTGCAAAGGCAGAAGGAAATTTAACCCAAAATGAAGATGTTGATGCTGTTGATTATGAAAACCCCTCTGAGCTATATACTCCTCGAAAACACGGTGATGAGTCCATGCATAAACTAGACCAATTAGTGCAGGTGTGTTGTGAAAAATGGGATTGTGAATCAAAATATCTTGGGTTTGTTTGTACAAGAATAATTACTAGAAGTATGAATACTACACCTACAGCCTCTGTTCCTACGGCCACTCAACAGAGTACTCAGCCAGTGATTGTCCATCTTGAGGATGATGTTCCATCATTAGTTCCCGAAACCATTCATATGGATGAACCTACTCTTATCGAAAATAATCATGAAAAGTTGGCTAAAGACATTACAGAGTCGGGTAAGTTTGAAGCTGCTCCATTGTGTATGGACGCTTATGGTTCGGGCCCCGAGCCATCTTTTATGAGATTTCCATCGCCTGGTCAAGATATAGATAATCTTGATTCTTCTCAAGCAGATGATTCATGTCATGAAAAGGAGGAAGAAACTCTCCAACAGGTCCTTGATAGGGTTTATGAGACTAAATTGCAGAACTGAAAAATGAACTAAAACAGTATCAAGCTAATGCAACCCTGAAAGAGGTGGAAAATAAGACATTCAAGGAAGAGTTATTAAACTGGATTGAAAGATGGAAGGAAATGAACATCAAGAAAAACCAATACAAGAAAGCAAAAAAATCAATGATAGATACAAATCAACACTTGCTCGAACAAGTAGAACAACAGAAGCTAGTGATCATTAGGCTCAAAGCCAGGATTTCTGAAGCCAGAAGAATGATTAATTTGCAAAGTAGAACCTGTTGATTGTTTCTATTCTTAGTTATATTTCAATTTCTCTGTCAACAGGTAATAAAAGCTTTTTAAATGCATGCCTGCAAAATCACATATTTTGTAGGCACGCTCATAATTTATGGTTCTTTTGTTATTTCTATTAAAATTTATTTTAAACAAGATTCTCATGTTTGTTTAAACAGGTGGACATGGTATTACTATCCTCAGCGAATACAGGATATTTTGGATTTCAGTTGGAAGACGTTGATGTTTCTTGAAGACTGGAATTTCGACATAGCCACGAATATTCCAGCTCCTTTAAATCAACAGATGTTTCAGGCTAGTCATTTTTGATTATTGTTATCCTATAGTAACAAGTGTTTGTTGGAGAGATTCGATGCACTTTAATAGTGAAAAGACTCCTATAGTATTGCATACAACATTTATGAAAAAACTAAATCGAAAGACTAGTAGTATTATATAAATTAGTAATTTTTATGCATAGGGGGGGATGGAGTGAAGGAAGAGAAACATCATTTGAAATATTATTTTGGTACTAGTTTTGTTCTTGACTGAAGTTTTATCTTTGGAAGTGGAATGTGACTGGAAATTCTCAAACTGATATCGTTGATCGGTATTATTTTGGATACTCTTTTTAATACTTCAATATATAATCTTCTGCTTATAATATTGATACATTATACTTGGTTATGCTTGTATTTATTATGCATTATTACACTTTGTCAGCACAATATTTTTTATTTGAATTAGTATGTTATTATAGTTGAATTAATTAGTGTTTATATTGAAAATTCGAGATATAATGATATACATATTTATGTCTGTTTGATCTCATTTGTATTGTTGCGATGATTTCATTTTGAACATTATCTTTTATTTCAAATATTTAATGTTGTTCATTAGTTGTTAATTAATTAAAACTTTTCAGAAAATCTGAAGTAATTGCTTATTTCAATTTCTCTGTCAAGATAATTTACAGTAGAATGATTTAGAATGTATGGTTTAAATATTTTCATTTAGATCCTACTCATTTATTATTCTGTTCATCTTTATATTAATTGATAATTAATATAATATCTAAATTGCTCTCAGCTGGGATAGGATAGATAGGATAGTTTAGTTAGTGTTTTTATAGTGTAGTTCCTATTTAACAGTTGTTGAATAGAATTTGTGTAATTTTGGGATAACTTTAAATAGTCTTTTATATTTAGAATATTAAATATAAAATCTTCAAAAAATCAAAGACTTTCCTTAAGAAAGCAATTGTAGGATAACTTAAGTAGTGGAAACTAATTTTAGGGTTTATTTAGATAGAAATAACATTAGGATAGATTTTTACTGAATTTTAGTTTCTCCTTAAGAGAAAAATTCAATTGGTAGTAGGACCATAACCTGCGAGATTTTACTATCCCAAACACACTGGGAGATGCTTTAAGCTGGTTGTGTGGGATTAATCTCCTTGTTGGCCTAGGTCAGAAAATCAGGCCAACACCTCCCTCCTTGAACATAACAACATTTCCCTTCCACAAGGAGAAAATAAGTTTGATGTTGGACCACTAACAGAAGATCACGAGAGATGCCATGCCTTGAAGGAAGGACTTACTCAGCTGAAAGCTTACTTGATTGATTCTAGAGCATCCAACCACATGGTTTCCTCCAAGGAATCCTTCTCCAGTCTCACTATATCAAGAGGACTTAGCATTCACATGGGATACAAATCCCAAATACGATATGTTGAGAGAGGTTCAGTTAAAGTACAACATGGTGAGTTCAAGAATGTTCTATATGTGCCCTTTCTTGCAACAAATGTGTTGTCTATTTATCATATGACCCATAAAGGCTCTCCTAGGAGAGTTACATTCAAATATGACTTAGTTGAAATCACAAAAAAAGCTACTGGAAATCTCATAGAGAAAGGTATTGCTAATCATGCCACTAAGGCTTATGAGTTCTCTCATTTTTTACCTGTTTCACCTCCTGCAGCTCTATTGAATCATGCTAAAAACACCAACAAGATATGGCATGCAAGTTTTGGGGAATCTCAATTTCAAATATCTCCAGCATCTCCTAAATGATAAAATGGTTGAAGGTTTTCCTCTCATCCAAACTTCCGATGGAGTATGTCCTGGTTGATTGGTAGGTAAGCATCGATAGAAGATGTATGAAGTTGGGAAGGCACATAGGGATGCCTCTACACTTGATTTGATACACAGTGATGTGCCAGGACCAATGCCTAAAAGATCAATTAATGGTTACAAGTATTTCCTTAATTTTATTGATGATTGTTCTAGGTTTTGCTGGGTATATTTCATGAAACACAAATCAGAAGTATTTGGAATTTTCAAACTTTTTAAATATTTGATTGGCAATAGTTTCAAGAAAAATATCAAATCCATAAGAACAAATAATGGAGGTGAATACATTAAAATACATTTCCAACATTATTGTGACTAGTGGGGATTCAAATGGAACACTAATTTCCATACACACCACAACATAATGGTGTGGCTAAGAGGAAAAATAGATCATTGAAGGAGATGGAAACATGTCTTCTCCAAACCAAGAATCTTCCTCCTTCTCTTTGGGCATAAGCTGTAAACTGTGCTTCAAACATACATAATAGAGTGCCTCATAAATCAGTGGTTGGGGCTAGTCCATTTGAAGAACTGCATGGGAATAAGCCCAATGTCTCTCACTTGATAGTTTTTGGTTCCAAATCTTGGGCTAGAATACCCATTGATAGGAGAAAGGCCTTCCAAGCCCAGAGTAGCGAACACATACTGTTGGGATATTCAGAGGATGAAAAAGCATACAAGAGTATGGAGGTTTCAGATAGGAAATTATTCATTGCATGTAGTGTTCAGTTTGAATAAGATCAGTTGTTTGATCTACCACCATCTGAAGCAAAAGGAGGTATAACCACTGTTACACTACCTTTTGATGACGATATTTTGTCACATGCTTTAGATTCATATGAAGATGATCAAGATCAACATGATCTTGGTACTGAGGATAAACCTCATGAGATTCTAGATTAGATCCAACTCCCATCCCAAATCAGTGGCCTAAGCCTAAATGGGCTCAAAAGATCATTGCGGCAGCTAGGGATGGTGTTGGGAATCCATAAGATAGAAGGAGAATAAGGTCCAAATATCAGCATGAGCATGTTGCTCTCTCTCTCATAGATTCACTCTCTATAGAGTGGTGCAACAAGGTTCTAGGAAACTGCTACATGATGATATAAAATGGTCAACCATTTGGCCCATAGAAGAAGAAAATTTATCATTCCCTTCCTCCTCCATAAAGAAGAAACACACACAACATCCATCAGATTAGAAGTACATTGAGAGGTTCACATGCACAACTTCAGGATGCTACTGCACAGAAGAACCATGCTGCTGGATAGTGCTACAAATTACAACAGAGTTTTTGCAAGTTATTTCCCAAAGAGGAATATTTTTCTCCTAAGAATAGCTTGTATTTCCTTTTCCTACTTATTTTGAGGGGGTTTTTTTACCATGAGGTTTTCCCCTATTTCCTTGGTTTATTACACAACTTTTAATTCTTTTATATGGTAATGGGTGAATTTTGGCCTTGTTTCTAGGACCCATAGTTGTCCAAGTTAGTATTAAGGGGGGGTGTTAGGATTTATAATCCTCCCTTGTCCATAATTAGTCTAATAGATTATATTTTCCTAACTTAGGAGTCATTAATTGATATTGGGTCCACTAGTACCATTGGGTCCACTTGGGCTATTGGTGCCACCGGTACCAGTCACTAGAGTGCAGGGAACACATATAGAAGTTATCTGCAACTAATTTCATGTTCATGCATCAGTTTATGTGTGTTTGAGACATATTCCTACAATTTAGGAGCCACTAAGAGTGCCACCAACAACCTCATTCAGTTGTTGGTAGTTGGTAACTAGTTAAGCTAATTTATGCTCCAATTACATTCAGTTAGATGTCCTCCAGCACCAGTCTTGCATGGCTGCATGGGTTTAGGCACCTATTCTCACCTAACTCATTAGTTTAACTGGTTTGACTGATTGAGAGATTGAATTAGACATCTGGAGTTAGATTAGTGAGCTCCTATAGTGATTTATGCACTTTTAGTTAGCCAACTAGTCAGATTGAGTTGGTGAATTAAAATATTATCCACATGATTCGAATTTTCCTTATTGTAACACTGTTGTATACTATTGGAATTAATGAAGATAATACTGTAATTTTACTGAGCAATTCTTATCAGTTTTCTGTGAAATTTGTCTTGTTCAGTGTGTATTTTTCATTCCATTCCACTACAGAATTATACAATTCAATTGCAACCATTGCATGTAGATTAATGGCACAATAATTCAAACACCCCAAACTCCTTTTTCTCATGAACATATGTGAATGCTATCTTCTGGTCAACTTGATGTTAATCCACGATACCTAGAGAATCATGGATTTTCCACGAAACCTCTCATGACCAAAATTAGAAGAATCTATTGTATCCCTTTCTAGGCCTAAAAAACCTAGGTTAATTCATATTGGTAAATGAAAATGGGGTACTGTGGGCATAACTTCCTCTGTTATTGAGACAAATAGGCGTTGAAACCATGCAACATTGTTTTATATGAAATCTCTATGATTTGTAATATATTGGGTATATTCGTCGGTAAGTATGAGATGATTTGGTTGCATCACATATTCTAACGTAAGTTGATATTTCATCCAAGTACCAGTATCCTTTATTCTTTAACACTTAACCAACAACTTCTGATAGCCTAAGACATGGAGTGCAAAATATAAGCTCGTAAATGCGAGTGAGGAAATGATCACATATTTTGGTGTACTAGTGTTCCCATAGGTTTTGATAGTATACATGAACTCATGGTCGGTTTGAAAATTAATTCATAGGCTTATCTTACAAATAAAACATTATACTCACAAAAATTGTTAAGTAAAAACTAGCATAGATCACTCAAAACATACATTGAATTGATGCATGCAATAAACATATATTGAATAAGAGTACATCATCCAAACTTAGGAAATGTAATAGATGTCCAAATATATAATTACATCAGATATTCAAAATATAGGGAAGGCATTCGAAATTCTGACAAAAGCAGGCTTACTAAATATGCAAAAAAAACCCCAAGGTGGAAAAACCACTTTCCAAATCAGTTAAAGACCTCACGAATTAGATAAATAAGATATGGAAGCTAATGAGTGATGGAAAAAAAACTGTATCATGTATTTTGGAGATAAAAAACATGGATTTTGTGTTGGACAAAAAGAAGACAGTTTCCAATTAAAGTAGCTTTGTCCTTGTCCACCGAAAAATATAAAAAAAACACGACAAAAGAATTCTAAAGTAGGAAAGAAATATTACTATTCCTGGACAATCTTAAAAGTAGAAATAATATTATCTAGATTCTGTCAAAGTGTGTTCCTACAGATAATGATGTCAAGCGTGGGACAAAGGTGGAAAAAGGTGGCAAGCTACCTAGTCAACACCTAGGAAATTAATCAGAGATGAATAATTGTCATATCCTAAGTATGGGGTGGGTTTTTAATATTCTAACACCCACCCTTAGGCATGAATTTAAGTGAATAAATCATAAATATAAAATCTTATTCACCCTTTTTAAAAATTGCTTGTCCACAAAACAAGGAAAGAAGGAAAACCTCAAAACATGGACATGAACAAAATTGGGAAATTTTATTTTCAATCCTTCTTCACCATGTAGTCGGCTATCCCAAGTAGTGATTTGAGATGGCTGAAAGTATTATCTGAGAATTCTTTGGTGAATATTTATGCAAATTTCTTAGAATATGGGAAAACTGTAGAACAATGATATGATCATGCACTAGACCTCATATGTAGTGCATATGAATCTCTACATGATTGGTTGTTTGATTTTGTACTGGGTCAGTGGAGATACTTATAGCACTTTTATTTTCACAAAATATGATTGCGGGAGTGCTAAAGTAAATCCCAAAATTTGTAAGTATACCTTGGAACAATACACACTGAGTAGCTACATTCACAACTCCTTTGTACTCGACCTCTACTGAAGAGAGTGGAATGACACTTTGATTTTTACTTGAACCATAAATTGGTCTTCCTCCAAGCATGAAAACAAATCCAGAAGTTGATTTTTGTTCTAGGATATCTGTGGAAATTGAACCCAGTGATAGATTAATTTTACTTACATCAATTATCAATTGTACATGCAAAATCACTCACAAAAGAGACTGAATATGGAGCTGAACACTAAACTGTATTAACTCAGTGTACAATAGCCAACCCTGTAACATAATAGGTTGCTGCATTAAATAATTACATAGTATATTTGAATGCATGAGGAGGCAATTCGAATCTAGTCAAAAGCAGGCTTACTAAAAATAAGCAATTCCCCCATAGGTGCATAAAGTAGTTTCCAAATCAGTCATGGAGCTCACGAATTGGAAAAATCACTTAGGAAATATAAATAGTGATGGAATGAAAACTCATACATGCTTTTCAAAGGAGAAAAGAGTGGAGGATGTAGAGGAAAAAAAACTAGTTCACCTCACCTAGTCAAACTTTCCCAATTGCCTTAAAGCACTGAAAAAGCAGGCAATAAAGAAGAAAAAGCAGAAGGGTGCCTAGGAGGCCAGGAATAAAGCAGAATTGATTCCTTGGGGTTTCCCATGTGCTACATGAGTCAAAATAGGCAAGTTTGACCACTATGGATAGGCAAATGACAACTTGCATAAGGTGGGACACATGAAACTAGGCAAATAAGACAAAAATGATTAATTTAATTTCTAAGGTAGGTAACTATGGGTTGATTATTCTAAAAACCCCCCTTAAGCCTGAATTATGAGTAATAAATCAGAAAATTATTGGGCCTAGCAACAATGCTTAGTCACCCTTTACATACTGCATGTCCATTTAAACAAGGAAAGAAGCAAAAACCACATGGGAAAATCCTCCCTTAAACATGGACTGTAAAACAAAATTTGGAAATATTGTCTTCACTCATGCTTCACAACATGATCAGAAATCCCCAGCAGTGATTTGAGATTGCTGAAGGTCTTCTCAAAAAATGCTTTGGTGAAGATATCAACTACTTGTTCTGAAGATGAACAGAAGAGTAGGTGAATGGTGCCATCATGCACAAGCTCTCTGATGTAGTGGATATGGATCTCAATGTGTTTGGTTCTCTACTTCTGAACTGGATCTTTGTAGATTCAAATGGTACTCTGGTTATCATACTAGATGGTAGTTGAGTACTCTGATTCGAATCCACACTCTCCAAGTAAACCCTGCAACCATAAACATTGAGTTTCTGCATTAACAACTCCTCTGTACTCTGCTTCTGTAGATGAGAGTGCAATGGCACTCTGTTTC